>AZLU01000070.1:0-26182 GCA_002224055.1 Pezizomycotina sp. ARF18 | reverse complement strand
AAGTTCATACCCCGACATACGCTACAAAAAAGCCTTCGTATTTGCTGATTGGTCTTAGAAAGTCATCGAAAACTTCTCTGCGCTAAAATTGTATCAAGCATTATACTAGTACTACTTTTTGAAAAAACAAAAAAAGAAAGAAAAAAAAGCAGTGATACCATTCTTAGTATGCTAAGTTTCTAACAATTAGAAAACCAATTGAATCACGAGAGGGCCCCTATGAAACCATTTATGGTTCAAATTCGTTTTTATTAGGAGCGTGCAGTTGAAGATAACGACGTCCGATTTGCTGAGCAATGATGGAAGATGACACAAATTCAATTATAGGGTTGTCTGCTCAAATGACCATTCGAAACCAAAAGATGAACTACTTAGTAATATTTAAAACGATTTTATCGATTCAGTTACTTGGAAAAGAATATAATAATAGAACAAACGGGAATCTGACGCTTACTCCCTGGTGCGGTTAAATATACAGGTTATAAAAGGGATTCAAATAATATATGAACGAGGCGGAGATGGGCCCTTCATCGTCGTCCTTCTCCTCTACTTTTTTTATTTCATTTTATTTATTTTTATTTTATTTTATTTTTTTTATTTTATTTATTTTATTTTATTTTATTTTATTTATTTTATTTTATTTATTTTATTTTATTTATTTTATTTTATTTTATTTTATTTTATTTTATTTTATTTTATTTTAATTTTATTTTTTTCTTGCTTCGTAGTTTTCTTTGCTTAATTTCCCTAACCACCCCTCCCTCGAAATCACATTCTATATATCCCTGGAAAATACTGAAAACTTTAAAATGCTGTTGACACGGATCTACAGGCTTTTTCTTTATATCCGTCTCCTTCATATATAGATTTCTTTCCTCCTCATCATCGTCCTCCTCCTTTAGAATCATTAAGCCTACCGAAGTTGAGGCACAGGTTCATGGAAGTAAGTTGGCCTCCTTCAAACTTTCCTTCAAACTTTCCTTCATGCCATCTCCTCGGCTTCTGCTTTGCTGGTCTTCCTCTCTTGCACGGCACCTTCGCAGGCGTATCAGATTTCCTCTTCGTCAACCCGCGTTTTCGAATGAAGCTTCGACGGCGAGCGGTGGACGTTGGCTTGAGATGGTAGCGAGGCCTTGCTAATCCCACACCGGCGGAATACGAAGAAGAACATTGCGTGTAAGTAGCTTCTGAAGGCGTCTCTTTTTGGCTGCTTCCGTTTCTGGACCGAAAAATCTCGTTCCGCCGCCTTGTGTCGTCAATATTCCATTCTTTTGCATCATTCGGTGGTAGCGTTTCTGACTAGTAAGTAATAATCAAAACTGTTAGAGCCCTAGGATATCTACCCTCTAGAGTAAAAACTGATAGTATTTGTTATATGGAATACTTACGCTGCTTCCCTGCTGACGATGCGAAGCTCTCTAGCTACCGCCAAAAAATCGATCTGCACGAGTTAACGAGAGAATTTGATTAGCTCGCCTCAGCAAACAGGGGAAAATAAAATTGCATTTTTATACGCAACATTCTCTCTACCTTGCCATAGTCGAATGCCTAATACATGCGATCAGGAATTGGAAGTGTTCCTCTTCATCGGCGAACCTCGTGACGGAGGTAGGGGAGCTTCCTCTGCTACTACAATTGAGGTTGAGAGCATAGCGAAGGCAAGATTTCGTGTGCCTGTTGCCTGTGGATTCACTTCGCAAGGAATATTTGCTCCCTTCTCAAGAATTGAATATTTTGTTTTGCAAATCTAAGGGCTAACAACGATACTTTTTTTGGTAAGATTCCGAAACGAACGTGACGTCGTGGGACGCTGGTAGGAAGCAATTTGGTACGTGGATATCTTTTCTTATATTGATACCAACTTAGCTCTGTTGTTCTTCACAATCTTCCAGAACAAAAAATTGACCTGTCCTTACCCACTCGAGCGTCGTTTTGAACTATAATGCTACGGCTTCGTAGGTCAATGAGCACTTTCTAACAAAGACCCCCTTTTATCATTTTGGACAAAGGAGACAAATGAAGAAATCACCAATTTTGAATGCAACAACCCCCAAATTTGTCATCTTTTGTTCTACCTCAACAGCGAAAAATATGCTATTATGTCTTATTCCTAACAATGAAACTACTACAGGTTATTAAATTTCGCTACCAGGGAAGAATATCAGCGCAACCAATCGGGTCCATGAACTCGTCCGAACATTTGCAAGCGTAAGTACAGGAAGCTTTCAAAGAAGACTAATTGCTTGTGCCGCACAAAGAGCCCTTTTTTGGCGAGAAGAAATCGAAAGGAAAAAACGAGAAAGAGGAAGGAAAAGAAAAAGAAAAGGAAATAGTCTCGACCAAACCTTCCGGAGGAGTATTTTCAATTGCACACTGGTGATCCAAATTATATCCCTGAATTCATCAGGGACGATAAGAGAGAAACAAAGCAAATCTATCTCGAAGATCAGAAAAATTCAATGACGAACGCCACAGATTCCCATCGCAAAGAAATCATAATAAAACAAATAATCTCGAAATAAAGGCGGTTTAATTAATGATTTGTTTTTCCTTGTCTATATTCCTCTTGTTTTGCCTTTCAGGTTCCCCTCATATCATCGTTGCGTTCCTATCATCGTCGGGAACCACTGGGGTGGGTATCCCATGCTTGACTCTTCGAGAAATTCGTTCGCCACCTCCATGTCAGGGCTAGCCTTCTTCAGGTTTCCCTTGCGACTCTTGGTTGGGCTAGCGCTAGCGCTCTTCGCAGAATTCCTGATTTTGACGACTTTGTCCGCAGGATTGCCGCTATTGATGCTCTTGATCTTCGCCGAGGATGCCGATGATCCTGTCGCGACATCCATCTGCTTTCGAATCTGAGATAGGCGGGTCGCGGCAACTTTGGCGTTCTTGAGACCCATCATCTCAGCAAGCATGTCGAAATCTACCTACAGACCGCTTTCTATTAGCGTCGAGAGTTCCGCACGGAGTGTCAAGCAGAACGTAGAATTCAGGAGAGAACATATATTTTTATATATATAGAGGCGTTGAGACCTACATTTGCCGTCCCCTTTATGCACTGGAAACAACAGGCGAGGAATTGCGCATTCTTCGCGAGCACGTCCTTACTCGGGGCATCGTTCTTCTTCGGAGTACTGATACTGGCATTCATTGCTCGTGTTCTGAAGGATGTTGACCTCACCCTCTTCTTTTCTTGTTATCGAAGCGTGTCTGGTGTTTCGTTCGCAAGGGAATCAAAGTTCCGCATTGAAGATGATTGAAAGAGGGAAGGGATCTCCGGGGAGTAATAACGAACTTTTTAAGGTCGAAGCTTCTCGAGGTTAACCGTGTTCCAATGAACCTCTTTCAAGCATACTGATTAATCAGGTTCCAATCTGCGTCAATGTTGCGAAAAGAACCGTTGCTTAACGGTGCCGAATCAAAGTTAAGGAATTGATGGAAAACGACCCGGGTTTCCCGGGAAACCCCCGCACTATGTCGTGCTTGCGGCTCAGTACCGACTCTCCTAGGCAATCCTCTTCGGCTACCCCATAAATCTCCCCAGGAAAAAGACTCACGGTCCAAGGTAAGAAGAATAAGCAAGAATGGTATATCTTAAGCTTAATGATAGGGGGAACGGTTCCAATCCAACAAGGCTAATTGAAGGGAAATTCAATTGTATGTATAACATATCCAACACATGACAGTATCCAGAACCTATTCTGAGACAAGTAGGATAACCCTCATTCTTGTTTGTGTAACGCGTGTTTCTGGGCATACAGTAGCTAACATTGAGCTCTCAATATAGGTATCTGGATATTTACAGATTGCTTTCCTATTCCTTTCGGCGAGAAGTTCCGAGCTAGTTGGGTACGTCAAGTGTGGACAAATATCCATAGAATCTTATATCATTTCAAAAATTCAATTCGAATTGCGACTCGTTTGCTGAGCCAAGTTACTTTCGTCGGGGAGCCCGAGATGCCTTTTTATTTATTAATCTGTACGCCATGTTGTGACATCCCATGCGCATTTTTGCGAACGGTCTGGGCCATGGTCGAAGTCCATGTGCCCTACACCACTTTTATCGCTCGAGCACCCCCATAACGTAAGCGTCAAGGGCTATAGACAGGGCCCATATGACAGGAGGTGTCACATCCCATTACCTTCGGATGTGTCGGAGAAAGCAAACAAAGAATCTTCCGGCGCGGCAGATACTTGTTTTTTTCCGCTGCGGCCGAACAAAAAAAACTCGAACAAATGTTGGTTTCTGTACGCATACCTAACATTTATTTTACACAGTTGGATTAGGGCATCTCCTCGGAGAAAACGTCCCGGCACGTTTTTGTACGCTTTACCTTTTGTTCCCCGAACTTACCGGTTATGGTGTAGTTTCTCCTGCCCCGAAGAGAGCTCTTTGCCTGACAATCACGGACAACATCAGCAGCCCAAGGGCACATTTTTTCGATCTTTCTCAATGATGGCATTGTGCGAAAACTTGTGAGGCAGAAATATAACAGAAAATACTAGGAAGACCCAGAGAACTGGTTTTCTACGGTCCGTGACAATCGCTCCGAGCAGAGAACAAAGTATTGGGTAAGGTTGTCCTCTGATATACCTCTTTGCTTTTTTTCACCTAGTTTTCTTTTCTTTTTCTTCTTTTTCTTTTTCCTTTCTGTATTTTTCGGGACAAAGGAATCTACAGACAAATACCAACAGCTTGGGACCGAATAATAATATATGTTCCAAAACGAATCCTATACTGGAGTATCTTTGGATGGCATGCAATTGGGACATGAAGCACAATAAAGCGGACCATGCATCAATGAACCCTCAGGAGAAAAATCAAACCAAACGAGATGGCCAAATCCCTACTCGTTTTTCTTCAGAAGACCATCAAAGAATACCACTTTCACTTAGACCAACTAGCCTGGAGACTTTCACGATAAGAATACACGCATTCTAGCTAAACACAAGCTAGTGGCCTGAGCGTAAGTAAGGGTACTTTCTTCTCGATCAAACCTGCTTTAGACTAGCTTAAGAAAGCTTGGAGGTGACGCCCCTCAGTTATCAGTTTTGTTGGCGTTATTCCCTTTTTGTAATCTGCGCCTACTGTTTCTTTTCCGTGGTGTCGTCAAGGACCTATTCGCACACATATGTGGGCGCTGCGGATAAACTACGAAATGGAGCTCGCGCATATCCACAATATATTCTATACAGAATTTCAATACGGTTTATCGCGAAAGATATTCATTCAAGAAAGCTAAATAACCAAGCTTTTTTCGTTCGCTGTCTCCGCCTCTCTGTTTTAATTTCACCACTAACTCATATCCGCCGCATACCCGGATCTCTTTTTTTTTTTTTTTTTTTTTTAATATATCTTGTTTGAGTGGATGCAAATGGCGAAGGCTTTTTTTATTCCTGCCAAATAAGACACAGTTATGTAATAGAAGGAAAAGGAATATGGATTTCTCTTTTATCCTGCATTATGGAACCTCCTTTAAACATCTTGCTTCCTTTATTTGCCAAACCTATTAGCAAACAAAAAAATCCGTTTGTTTGGCCCTAGCCAACAAACCACGTGCTCCAACACGATTCCTTTTCTTTTCCTAGGTATCTTTCCAATCCACCAGATCGATTTTTGACCGTTTTGTCGGACTATTCCCAACTTTGCTCCTTTCGTGGTCTGAAGTGCAACATTGCCCCTCATTTCCACCACACCCTCCCCGCTATGAGCAACTCTGGCAAGTGCTGGGCCTTGACCCTCGAGCTCTAGAACGCGCTTTTGTGGTCTACCCTTCTCCCCTCCTCCCGCTGTCATATCCGCCGAACTCCCCGTCGGCTTACTACCAACTCTACCTTTCCCTTTGTCCTTTTCGTGATCCCCTTCGCGGTGCTCTGTTGTTGCGATCGAAATTGTTGTTGTTGCTGTTGTTCGTCTTCACCAGATATTGTGCGCTTTGGTGCCGTTGCTTGTCTAGGTTGGCTTGGGTCCTTTCGTGGCCTACCTCTTTTCCTCCAGAGTGGGTTCGCAGCGGGGCTTCCGTCTTCAGCTCTTTCACCGGGGCTAGCTCCGCTGGACGCTGCGGCGCCAACTTGCTCCCAGAACGTTTCAAGGCTATTTTCACCACCACTACCTATGGCACCACCGCTAGCTATACCTCTCTCACCGCTATTGTTGCTGCTGCCCACTTGGGGGATATTATACGGATTTTCTTTTCGCAGCTTCGTGAGCCTGTTGTTGACTACTTTCTCTGAAGCGTAGCCAATGTCCGCTGCGACCGCTTTACCATCGACCTTTTTTTTTTTTTTTTTTTTTTTAAAAAAAAAAGAAAATGAAAAAAATTTAACTATTAATACTTAAGAAGAAACTAATATATGAAGAAATAAAGAAAGAAAAATAAATAAAATAATATTAATAACAAAAAATTAATTGAAAGAAAAAGCATCACTTTAATACTTACTTTGCCATTGCTGTGCTGCATGCAGCACAAGATGAAAGCGCAGTCGGAATGCCTGGCCGCTTCGTCGACGTTCCCGCTGGCGGCGTCCTTCTTGAGCTTCGTCAGGCGGTTGTAGGCTACTTTTTCGAGGCATACCCGAACGCTGCGGCGACGGCGCTGTAGTCAACAGTCATATATTTTATTTTTTAATCCGTTAATAGAGGGTTTGCAATATGTATAAATAGATATTTACTTTACCTTCGCCCCAGAGGCGCATTGTAGTGCGTATGCTTCAAGCACGACATGAGGAATACTTCGTCTGAGACCACCATCTTTGGCTTTCTTTCTACTCTTGATATACAACTGTGAAGATATGCTGGTGGTTGTGAAGTGCTGGCGGTGAATAAATAATGTGAGGCTCGGGTGGAAGATGGAATATTTTTATTTTTATGTGATCGGAGGGAATTAATTAAGGGGGCACGAGATTATAGGGGGCTGGACTCAGAGAATATGTGGAGACTGGCACAAATAGTGGATTCTGGAACCAGCCGCCGTATGAATTTTTATTTCTTTTTTAAAGCGAAACAATAATACTTTAAGTATAGAAAATCTTCATGAACTTTCTAATCGCGATTTTTTTCACTCGGTTGCTGTTAGTAGTAAGCGAGACTAGTTTCTATATAGTTTATAATAATAAATGATATTCACGAAAAAGACCGGACGTGCTCATGTACTCGGATCTCAGTAAGAAATATCTAGAAACAGAGAATATTATAGTAGTATTGGGATTATTGTTAATTTAGGTAGCTCTTGAATCAATTCTCTTAGAGTCATGAATAGGTTTAAGGTGCCAAAAAGAAAAGTCTTTTTTACTATTCAGGCAAATTTCAGAATCAAACGAATCTCTGCTGAATCCAATAGAAGTAGCATCCGGGAATATTCGTGACGTTATCATTATTGATTGGTAACTAAATAATTTTTGTAGATAGAGCCGTTAGAGATAGCGGAGATTCTTCAATATAATCCGTAAACTCGAATGCTTCCGGTAAGGTAGATTGTAGAATAGATTTTCCGTAGATACCACAAGGCAGAGAAGAGAAGAAAAGCAAAATGAATATAGGTATCTGACCAAACATATTTCTCCTTCTCGAGGTCATCATGAATATCAAAAGAATTGCAAAAGCTCAAACGATTATTACCACTGCTTCAATCAATAACCCCATCGCTCTCCTCTTCCTCCTCCTGAACAACAGCCCTCCTCAACGGAACCCTCTGTCTCCCCTCCGTCTTAACCTTCACCTGCTGCCCCTGCTCTTCCTTCTCCTTAACATCCATACCTTCTGCACTTTCTCATCTTTAACCTTCGCCTTCTTCGTAGGGCTAGCGTTGACTTCATCCCTCATCTGCGCTTGCATTTCAACTTCGTCGTCATCTTCTTCCTTCCTCTTCTTCGGCGTAGCTTTATTTTTACTACTGGGAGTACGCGGCTTCTAGGCGTAGTCGCGGGGGAAGAGGAATCGGAGTCGGATTTTAGTTTCTTTTTGAGCTCGTTGAGGCGGCAGTAGGCGGAGTGCGCGGTGATGCCGGCTTCGCGGCCGATGGCTTCGTAATCAACCTAAAAATTATCGTACAAGTTTTCAAGTGAATATGTCTTTTCTTCTTATAGGATACCGGAAAGTGATTATGAATATATGATCGTGTATAGGAGTATTGCATGTAAATGGAAATGTTGATGTTACCTTGCTGATATCAGAGTGCCTGATGACAGACATCAAGAACGGCGCGGGATTCTGGGAATAAGAGGCTGACGGCGGCATTGCAAATTCTTACTCTGTATTGAAATCTTACGGTGAGGTTTTCTGTCTGCTTTGGTTTTGCTGAGATATTTTAGACTTGAAAATATTCAAAAAAAAAGTTCATACGATTTTGAGAACGGGATGAATGTTTGCTGAATATGTATCGAGAGGAAAATGAGAAGAGTATCAAATTTATTCAGAAGTACTGTGTAGTGGGCTTGGAAGGGGGGGAATTGTAGAAAGTATTAAGTACTTAGTAGGTATGGGACTGCTAGTGGGTCGACGAATTGGCAAAATAACTTGAAAATGTGGTGGTCGAGAGTAGCCCTGGTGAAAGAAGGGTCTGTAAATGGCTGGAAGCACCCACGAATAGAACCCGAGCCTGGTAAAAGTGCCCATGGTGCGAGGAAATTGGAGAGGGCTAGAACACTCCAACAGGCTAGTTGGATATGCAGTGAGGGAAGCAGGAAAGGGAAAATTCGAGGAGATACTAGTGACATCCAGTTGTTACCCTGTCTATTAGTCTATTCTACACCGTTTCCTATTCCGTCTCATTCAACTTTTTCTCTCAAGAATTTTCGAGTTGGATTCTTGAAATCTAGAGGAAGCCAAGCGCCCTTCTCGAGTATGGATTTATGGAGAATAATTAGGAAAATCTATGCACTGGAAGAAGTAGATAATAGGAAGAATACTATTTAACAATGATGTAAAGCAATCTTTGACAATTTGGAAACGAGGCGATGTTGAAGAAGATATTGCGAAATAGAAGCTCGAAAGGAAAGAATATTAAGAACTTTTCGCAAGACGAGAAGACAATAAATGAAAAAAATAATTGAAGCAAAACAACCATATATTTAGCCATGTAAATTTGATCATGAACAAACGACAAAAGGACAGGAGCCGAAAGAACCAAAGAGAAAAACCAGCGGTTCAATTTCACCAGAATATCAAAAAGAAAAGTCAACCGAAAAAATAGAACAGACGCCAAAAAAACCCAATCATTATTATAGAGGCCGTCAAATGGGACCCTTAGAGGACAATTTACTCTGTGTAAACGCCATAGCTCGCCTCACTAAGCTCTTCAATATCCGCATCCTCTTCCAGCCTCCTCTTCTTGGACGGAGACTCGGAGCCGCTCGTGAAGCTCATCGTGCTGGTAGCCGAATCGAAGCTCATGAAGCCGTTGTTTTCGAGTTAGGTGAAGCAACACAGCTGCTGCTGTCGCCGCTGCCGCAGCCTTACCCTTATTTTTCGGCTGCCGGGGCTTCGAAGGCGAAGAGTTCTTCTTGGGAGTTAAAGGAACGGGGTTCGCGGCCATTTTAGAGTCGAGAAGCTGGAGTTCCTTTTCCATAACGGTGCGGAGGCGGGAGAAGCGCATGTAGCAGCTTGGTTGGTAAGGTTGAATTGTTTGCCGACTTGGTTCCATTGGATCTATAAGTGAGAATCATATTAGCTTTGTGAAAACATTTAAAGAAGTAATATAAAATAAATTAATAAAGATATTAGGGATGACTTACAGATTTGAGGTCAGCCGTCTTAATGATAGTGTACAGGAAAAGAGAGTTCTGGTCGGCGGTGAGCTTGGAAGGCATGGTGAATATTATATTTATATATGGTGGGAGCTTTAAGCTATATCAAAGTGCGATAAGATAAGGAAATGCTTAAGCGAAAGTAATCTTGGAAATCAAGTTTTGAAAAGCTCGAAGGAGGATATATTATGAGAAAGTGGTGTTCAAGGTGTTCAAGGTTGGGTACAAGTCGCTAGGAAAGGAAAGAGTTGTAGGAAGAAGCTGAGGATGTTCAAGTCGCTGCTGGCTGCTGAGGAGAAACTGGCATTGACAGCCTGTAAAAGAGGAGCGGGAATGGTTTATATAGCTTTCCACATCTTCCTTACGGACTTCGAAGCAACGTAGTGTGGGAGAGCATTTTGCAATAAAGATGGTTGATTCCTTTCCAAAGTTCATTGTTGGAAGGGAAAAGAAGATACTTTGGCTGTGCAATTCTGGCAGCAGAATTATCTTGACCCACCGCTCGAAATAAAAAAAAGCCGTTCGTTGCTCCTCATTACAATGTAGAATGCCGCGCAATCGACCCTTGAAACGGAGGACTGGGATAGGCAATAACTTGGACAGTACCTTTTAACGCCAAAGATTTTCTCTAATTTCCTTCACCGCGTCTTCCTAGTTTGACTTTGCAAAAAGGTCCCGCGACGCGCGCTCGATTTGGAAATATTCTCTTTTTAGATATTGGTGGTGATAAAATTGTGGTATAGGTTCTCCCCGAGTGGACCGCCGGTGGTCAAACTTGGCGATACCCGGGAAGAGCTTCAAAACAGTGGCACACAGGACAGTTCCCACCCAATGCTAAAAACGCGAAAGAAACGCGTAAAGGTCCGTAAAGAACAGGCGTACTTTCTATGCAAGGGCTACAGCTCTGCACTTGTATTTGTCTTCCTGTAGGTCAAATCACAGCACTGGAAATTAGCACACGCACCTAAAAAAAAAATGCGGCCAATACCGGATAAGTTCCCGCTCATCCTGTCCATGAAACAAGAAAATGAGAAAAAAAAAAGGAGGCGGTGGACAGGATGGTGGTGTACTTACGGCACACGGAATGCCGTAAAGATTTTTTCCCTTCAAAAATCCCCTCACCATCTTGTTAACGCAGAGACGTTGTAGTCATATGAGATACTTTGGCGATTGTCGATTGGGAAAATTTATCCCCTGTAAATGAGTTGGTCATGTAGCGGACCAACTCTTCCTAAAACGATTGCTTTTTTGCAGGGAAGAGGCGTCATATCATGAGCCTGGATTCTTGGATTCCTGTCCTCTTGCTTCTTGACTATTTGCGAAATCCTTCCCGGCCACTAAAATGGCCATTTACAAAGTAGGAAGCCAAAAAAATTTCAAGCAAAAAATTTTTTGAAGTTCTGAGTCTTCGAATCAAAGGAAGCATAATTCGAGGCATTCGCAAGCTGCTGAGTCGCCGGTCGATTTTCATTCCTGCTTTTGCTTATATTTCTTGCAAGAATTTCTTGCAAGAAAGCCAACTTGACCATCAAAAGGACAGAACCTGCTCTTTCCCGCCGCTTTTATTCATCGCTTCATACCTATCATTTATCAATATCGAATGAGCAGAAGTGGGCTGTTTCTTATCGTAACGTCAGTATAGAAAGTAATGGACCACTTTACGCGTAAAAATCGAGTAAGACGATGCGACAGAAAAAAAAGGAACTGCCCCACCACCCCAACGGGGGAACTCGATGTTGAGACCCGAGATATAGAACCACAGAACTCTAGCTAGACAAAGGAATGAAAAACAAAAAAAAAAAAAAAAAAAAAAGCAACCAATAAACGTGATGAAATATGAAAGAGGAACGGAAGACGAGGCTTCAGCGAAATATTTCCCCTTATCGAGAGAATAAACCGCATGGCTGGAAATATTCTTATGAATTAGCACAAAAAGAAAAGCTGGTCATATATATATATATTTTTTTCGCAGAGCAAGGACAAGGGAAGAAGAAAAAAAGAAGAAATAGAGGAAGAAGGAAATAAAAAAAATAAGCAGTTCCTGTTCCTGATGTTTCTCTGAATACTTTTTGCTTTGCTTCGTCTAAATTTAGTGGTGGTTTCTTTTCCTTCCTCTCTCTTCGCTTATGTTTTTTTTTTTTTTTTTTTCCCTTAGCAACCATTAACTCCCCACACCTATACACGCACCTTTTTCCTTCTATTCTTTCCTTCTTTTTTCCCTTCACCTCTGTGCCGCCCTGAGCTGAGCAAAGAGGGTCTATCGAATCAAAGACCCTTGAAGCATCACGATCATACTCCAAGGATTCCGCTTTCTTTTCTGCCTTTCCTTCTGACTGCGTCCTTTCTGAACCCCTGCCCCCCGCCGAGTCCTAAAACTTTTCATTTTTGTCGCTGCTCGGCTGCTAGCAGTAGTAAACAAAACACCTTACCAAACCTCTATATATTACATATAAGCAGCAACCATGCCCGTCTGGAGTTCCGAGGACGAAAAGCAGCTGCTGCTCGCTATCATAGACCTACTCGACATTAAAAAGCTGCCGAACTGGCACCAGGTGTCCGCGAAGATGGGGAAGGGGTACACGCACGAGGCGTGCCGGTCTGTTTTGCTTCCTCTTTTTGTTGCAATTCTCTTACTTACCTTCAGAAGTTTAGCACACTTTCCTTTCATTTCCATACCAAATTGAAAAGGTCCATAGCTAATCGAAAACGAGACACATTGCAGGCAGCACTGGCAAAAGATCCGCCGGCCGGGTAACGCTACACCCGAAAACCCCGCGGCGCCGGTCTCCCAAAACACCTAACGGCACGCCATCGAAGAATAAGCGGAAGCTAGCGGAGCAGGACGACGACGAGGTCATGATACAGCCACCGGATAACAGCAACAATGCCGACTACGGTAGCGCCAGTGCCGCTGTTCAGCCGGAGCAGCAGAGTCCGTCGAAGAAGCAGCGGGTTAAACCAGACGTCGAGGTTGTGGACGTCGATGCGCAGGAGGATAAAGAGGGCGATGCGACGCGGAGGAAGCTATTTAAGGGGAGGCGCAAGGACAGAGTAAGGGCCGGTCGGAGTTGTGGATATGACGAGGGAAGAGGAGGAGGATGAGGATGAGGAGTAAGTATTTTCTCTGTTTCTCTTTATTAGTTGGATTGAATGAGGGATGGAAGCTAACTAATTTTTTTATGTAGTTTGTACGCTTCTTGAAGGAGCGAATAAAGCTCGTACTCTTATTATCATTTCTTTTCGCTCGCCTTTCTTGCTTTCTCTTTTTTCTCCGCAAAACAAAAATACCTTAATTGCGAAGCCTTTATTTTAATCTGTGCTGGCCGTTTTCTTCTTGATCTACTTTTGTGGAGCGATCAAATAGTAGTAGTAATAATATTCCCTTTTCTCTTTCCCTTTCCTGTTGCTTTGAGATTTAGACGTCAAACGGAGTGTAAAATTTTTGGGTCATGTATTTTCCTTTTGATTCTGTATGTATATCATATCTTCCCTCTTTTTCACGGAACCATTTCTTACTTGAGTGTTATATTTCTTTACCCAAATGTCTTCGCGTTGAAATACCATGTATAATAAAGTCAATAATAAATACCAAGTAATAATATGAAACATCAATATTTTTAAACACTCCTAGGTTTGAATTCACTGACGTCTACCTTGGTGAAAGCAATTCTTGATGAAATTTGGCTATAACCCTCCCAGGGGAAGTAAACCAAGACCTCTAGTAGGCCTTCTTATATTTGATTGTGTTTGGACTATTGTACAGGATTTTTATTTGACTCGTAAACATTCGTAAGGATAACAAAGAGATAGAAAGTAATTTGTTGAAAATCGAAAGAGATGAAGAGAACCGGGAAGAATGACGATAGGTTTTTTTTTTTTTTCTGGAGAAAAGATCGGACCAATACATGCAATATTAATGAGAGAAGATTTCGAAGCAACAGAAGAATAAAAACCCCCAAGCAGAAACAAAAAGCGTTTACGATGCCGTATAAGAAAAACAAAGCCCGAAGTAGAAAAGCTGCCATTTGAAGAAGCAAACAGATGAATAGAAGAAAACCACAAAACAGAAAGATGAGAAACTTTGGAGATATGAAACAGCAACAAAGCAATAAGAAAACCGAACAATGAACGACGCAAAAGAACCGATCAAATTGAAAGCAAAAAACCAGGGGAGTATCGACCAAAGTCGATCCTGTTGCAGGCGAAAGAAAACTGAAAACTGAAAATACTGAATGAAAATATTTTGTTGTTTTTGCTGTCTTTTTTTGTTAAACGCCGAAACCATTTGTTTAAAATCTCTTTTCCTCTTTTCTTACTCATTATAATCTACAGTAGCAAACGAATCCTCAGCACCACCAAAGCAAGAGGGGTCCCAATCGGGGAAGCAAAAGTCAAAGGACATGTACGTATCCGCAAAGGACATCTGCGGGTCGTTGTGCATGCCGAAGGCAGCATCATCGTTCTCACCTCCTAACATAGCCAAGGTTGCCGTGTCATCGCCGCCGTCGCCGTCTAAGCGCAACAACTCCGACATTTCTCCTTCCTTGGCTTCAACTTTGACGTTCACGTTTGGTGATGCGGCTGACGTAACCACGTCGTCAAAGTAGAAGCTGGGCTGTAGGATGGGTTTTATACGGTTGCTCGCTGAGATCTCCGGAGGACTAGAAGCCGAATCGATAGTCGCCGGCGAAGAGCTGGTAGACGAATCTAACGATTCGATGGCCGATACAGGAGAATATGGTAAGGCCTTCTTGCGCTTAGCAGTCTTAGCCTTCTTCCTCAGACTCGGCGAACCGCGGTCGGCGGGTTGCTGCTCCCCTTCGTTATCAGTTTCCGCTTCCATCTTCGTGCGCTTCAGCGCAGACGACGTTGCCGACTTCGGCGGCCTGCCCCTGCGCTTCGGCGTCGACGTAACAGAAGCGCCATCATCCTTCGGCGTCGGCGCAACGCTCGAGACGCCGAAACGGACGCCGTTCGCTGCTGTTTCGGTATGAAAGCGTCGGCGGCGTGGATAGGTTCTATCTTGATCCCTGCGAAATCGCCTTTACATTTTTCTTTGATCTTGGAGACGCGGTGGCAGATTGCTTTTGCGGTGCAGTCGGGTCCATGATTTCTGCTACTTTTTCGTAGTTTATTTTGATGTTGTGGATTTTTATAACGGCTGCGAAGAGCTAATAGAAAATGGCAGAGATCATATTAGTATTTTGTTGGGAAATTATATATGTATTTATGTGCTAGCTGGATATACTGACCCTGGCATCCGCTCTTTCGTTCCAGTGCATCGGCATGTTTGCAGACGATATATCCTGAATAGGGATTTTGAGAAAGTGTCTCTCTTCCTTATCAGAAGAGATGTTTGTTAGAAGACGAGATTCGCTCGACGGTTTCCAAATCTCAGGAAAATATGGAAACCTTTTAACCGGAAACCCCTATAATATATGCATATGTCGCAATGGATTCGATTCAATTTCGTGAACGGCGAGAATATCGGAGAAAGGTCGAGAGGATGAATATCAAACGGCGCAAGGAAAGGGAATGAGGATGATGAAGATGGAAGAATTGTTCAAGAAAGAAGTGAGGAAGTGAGAATGAAAGAAAAAGAAGTCGTAAGTAAGATAGGTTGTCCCTGGCTTTTGTTACAGGCGGTCCTAATGATCTGATAGGATGTTCAGTTCCGCTTCTGCCTGGTCTGATATATACCTTTTCCGAAATAGGAGCCGTAATTGGATCTTCCTCCTTAGCGTTCAAAGCAAGACGACGAAGAAAAAAAGGAATTATATTATAGTATCTTCAACTAAGTGGTGGTGTGGGCTTGCAATCTGATACTCGCTCACGCCGCCACGAGGTTGGGTAGTGTGGGTATGATAGAAACTAGGCCTACTTGGATACAGGACAGGAGAGACTTTAATATATGACATAGGGAAATTGCAATTGCCTCTTTTGACTCTCGCTTCCTGAAAGAACCCGAACAACTGCGTAATAACCCTCTCTTTTCTTCTCTTCTCTTCTCTTCTCTTCTTCCTCTACTCCTTCTATATAAAAAAAAACATCATCGCGATCATCATATATATATATATATATATCTTATTCCTTCCCTCTCCTCTATATATATATAATGCATTCTCTAAGACAGTATTGATTCGCAATTTCACAAGGGAAAGGCGAGACGCGCCCGGACGGAAAGAAGAAAAAAAAGTGTTTCCGAGTTAGCCAAGGTCCAAGGATAGCCGTCGCTCCGCGAACGAGAAAATGACTCCGAGATTAAACAAGGAAAAGCAAATAACAAGGAATGTGCACCTCCTCGAAGATCCTCACCCCAAGGATCCACTTTTTCGTTATTTGCTTTTTTTTAATTTTTTTTACTTTTTTGACCTTTAACTTTACGCGAGAGTGGTGTCTCGTGATGTCGCGAACGCGTCGAGTGTTGTTTATTGAGGCTCTTTTCGTTGCTACAATACCACAAATACCCCAAAATCGACATGTTTTTTTTTTGGTTCCCTTTTATCTTTTTACCCGTGCTATTTTGTTCTCTTTTATATTTTTAACCCAAGTTCCAGGGAACAGTCAAAAAACCAAGGGTATGACGATCCAACTAATCCAAGCCAGTCAGATATACTTCTCAACCAAAAGGATTTTTTCAATTGAGTGAAGCTATTGGTTGGATATATACATAAAACATCCTTGCCTGAAAACGGCCTTTTTGTTTTTCTTGTGTGTCTGGATATTTGCGGGAGAAGGAAAAGAGGTGAGAGGATTTGAAGCCTTTCCACAGCGTTTTTGGTGGTGAGCAGTGATGGTGAGTAATTTCCATCGGTCTGCCTTGCGCGTGAGTTGGCGACAGTTAATGACATGCATGCTTCGGGGATCTATAAGAGCCTCCACGAAAGCCCTCATGATCACGATTTTGCTATGGCCTGTTTGCTTACAATCCATTCGGGTTTTATGAAGGCTGGAAGTACAGGACCCTTCTTGCTCTTATCGACGTTGTATGAGCAATACGCCTTGCGATCTTTCACAAGCATGGCTTTTTGTTCATGGATGCAGCTTACTCGTTTGAGACTTTGTTTTGATGATTAGAGCTCTTTTTTCTTTCTTTTCTTTCCTTTTTAAATAATAATAATAATAATAATATAGGGTTATTGAGTTTTAAGTTATGGTGCGTCGTCTAACCTTCATACTGTCACCAATGAATGAATGTAACATTTATCAGCTTTCAGCTTTTCTCTCTCTCTTTTTTTTTTTTTTTTTTTTTTTTTGAGAAACAGCAATCAGTCGATCGAAAGAAAAGATCGTAGATACCGGCGGCAAAATACGACAAAAAGAATAATTCACAATCCTTTACCGAGGCGCGGGGAATTTCCTCATAACGTCCCGGGTTTATTGGCTGTCGGTCTCTTGTTGGTCGGAAGACCTTACATGTCTGGCACTGTGCTTTTCAATCGGCTTTGGAGCCAAACGAGGTCGGCCTCGGCACAGGAGCCGCTATCAATAACAGAAAATCAGCCCCAAGAGCACACTTTGCTCGAAAATAATTCCTACTGATCTATACTCATATGAGTATTTTTCCTATTACACGCCGGAAGTGTCCATGGAGTAAAGCTTTTTCCCTGATGAAGTGATCAATATTCCAAAAGTGGAATACTGGTTGAAATATTCTCCAGGGCCATGATGTCAAAGTGTGGGTTTGCTAATACTACTACTACGGACAAAAATCAAAATTAGCCAATTGGAACTTCGGATGTTTTTTCTTTGCCCCTAGATCAAAGAAGATATAGAACACTCTTTTTGCACGCACAAACGGATATCGGACAGGATACGATAGCAACGAAACGCCACGAGGATCTTGGATATCGGCGATACGTAGACTAGTCGATACACATTAATACTTACTTATAGCTCAGCGATGCTAGTGACATAATTGAATCCATGTGTTTCTCGTTTCTAATCTCCTTAGCAGCGCAACCCTGAAGAACGACAGCTTCATAGAAGCATATCATTATTATCTGGGTATCAATCAGCACGCGCATGTCCTTCTCACAACTCTTGCTATCACAACAATTCGAAATCGAAGTAGGTCTGAGATTTCTCTCAGCTATAACTCGCCAAATTGAGCTGAGGTTTCCCTCAAAATCAGTTTGTACATAAGCCTCAATGAAAGCTTTATTATTATTATTATTATTATTTTTAGAATAGCAAAGTAAAGTCCCATTATTAATATCACGATTGAGAGCTTCCCGGATAAGTGTCGCTCTTTCTTCCTCTCTACCAATGCTCTCAGCGGGAATTTCTTTCAAACTGCTGTTTGTATTGACTTATGCAGCGTCCCGGTAGCTTTTCAAAATGACAGTAAATACGTCACCAAAACGTGACAGTGAGCTCCATTTACAAAACTTCCACGGCAGCAAACTCCCAGGTGGCGATGGACCTACCCTTATCCTGAGAAGTTTGTGAATATATCTATCTATATCCTAAGGAGTGCCTACGGATATCCCTATTGCGCTAAAATAAAAAAAGAAGTTCATCCTTTGAAATCTCTTCCACCTCTCTCTTCCCAGACGACCTCACTTCTTTTATCATCACCGAGATATCACCGCCATCTTAAGGAAATATTTTCGCTCAGCAGAGGTATTCGTCAGTAACAGTCAAGAGAAACCCACTCTCTCCTCTTAGTGTTTTTCTACTAAGTCGAATCATATCAAAAAGAAAATCCAAACCTGCTTGAAAAATCCCTATTGTTGCTCACCATGCGCTGGACCACCGAGAACGTAAGTACAAAAGTTTTTGAGCTTTCTATAATCCGCTCCGTGGCCTCTCGGGGTTTTAGTCATTATAGAGCACTAACTATTCTTGAGAAACCAGGATCACATCCTCCTCGTCCTTCTCCTCGATACGCACAACATTAATCTCAAGGGCGAAAGGATTCGCGATGCCTGGCGTAAGTCCTCTCCTACTTTTGCTCTCTCCCTTTCTTCTCTAGCTAACACTTTTCTTTTTTCCTTTTTAAATGGTTTTGGTATAATACAGCGCAAGACGGCCGCGATGTCCCCACCGCCCGCGCCATAACCGAGCGCATCGTCAAATCCGCGCCTCTCCAAGGCATCCTTGACTCCTCACCCATCGCCAACTTCGACTACTCCAATACTCCCCCGCGGACCTAAACGCACCACTAGCACCACCACCACCACTACTACTACCACTACTAAAAGGAAGCGAGGACCTAAAACCAAAGGAAAATATCTTCAAAACGACGACGTCGACGACGAAGAAGTCAAGACCGCCGTCATAATGCCTAAGCAGGGTAGGGGAAGGCGAGGAAGAAACCGAAGGAAGTAGAAGAAGTAGAGAAAGTGGTTAAGAAGCGTAAGACGGTAAAGAAGGAAGAGGAATATGATAATGAGGAGGAGGAAGGGAGGAAGGGGAGAGCCTTAATGGAGGCGAAGAGGAGGAAGACTAATATGGTTAAAGTGCTTACGGGGTTCGGTCCGGAGGCTGACAACGCTGATAGTTATAGTGGATATTAAAGATCTATGTCGAAAACCGCAAAACAAAAGAGAGAGAGAAAAAAAAAGGGGAAGTTGAGGGAGATGAAGGTCATGTAAACGCAATTTTAGACGGGTATACCTTTGTTTAACATCTGTGGGGAAAACGTGGGCTTTTGCAGGAGAAATTTTAAAACGGTAGTATAATACAGAGCGATATGCTCTTCTTTCCTATCTAATTATATATCTAAGACTTACATTATACTCACTACTACGAAACTCATACATCCGATTCGGTATTATAACATTCTTAACACACTTCCACAATAATTCAGTAAATATTGGCTTCACATCGGGACCCTTCCTTCTGCGCAGAATGATACCTAAAGTAGTACCTGAGTCATATTCTCATTTACCGAAGGAAAAAAGAGGGGAAAAACGAAAAAAAAAAAAAAAAAGATATATATTACAAAATACTCCCATTTGTAATCGATATCAAATCATCTCATGATCCAGGGCCTTTAACTTATCTCCATTTTATTCGAAAGGTTTAGGATTTCTCCACTGTAAAAAATTGTCGTGCAATTGAATTCTAAAGCACGAACGAGGTACGTAATTTTAGGAAAAATCTTCGTAAAACGAGCTTCATTGCTGCTTTCGGGAGCTCTACCCTTGTAACTGCCTTTGCTATTGGTTACGTAGCCCCTTCAGCTATAGCTATAGCCAAGCTACGGCTGTAACCCTGCAAATTTTCATACATTTTGTAGTAGCTCTCCCCTGCACGTGCATGACGCTAGGACAGACATGTAAATCCGTGGAAGGACAAAGAAGCACATAGAGCACATAGAGCAAGCTCAGCAAAAAAAAAAAAAAAAAGAGGACAAACAGCCCTAACTAAGTGGGAAGTGAGTTGGTAAGTGTATCCTCTGTATAACAGCCCACTGATCATCTTCACTGTTGAGCTCGGTGATACCCAAAACCAAATACGATATATAGGTTTTCCTGTAGCTCTTTTCTAATACCTCTGCTGCCTCTGCTGCTATAGACATCACCCAGCTGCTCTCAGGACTTTATATCCGCTATTCTTGAGAAAATCACAATCTTGTGTAGCCTCAAGCTCAACAGAAAGCTACCAAGTAGAGGACAGCTCATACACGGACGGGAAATCTTTTTGCGGGGGAATAAGAGAAAACAACAGCAAGAAGAAAACGAAGACAGCAAGGTAGTTTCATCTCCAACTTCCCTTGTGTCTACACTTCTTCTTGATCACGTTTGCAATGTTTCCGTTACTCACCCCGTCCTGTGTACCTCATACACAGTAGGCAAAATCTCCAAACAAAAACGAAATAAGGGAGTCAGAGAAATCGTCCAAGATGCCAATCACCTGGACCTCCGAAATGTCTCCCGCTGTTCCTGGTGACGCTGGCGGTGCACCACATCCACATGGACTACAAGCAGATCGCCCGCGCCTTCGGCGGCGACGCATCCCCCGCGCCATCGAGGAGAAATGAAGAAGCTGCGCAAAGAAGCCCGCGATATCGGCGGCAGCAGCACCTATACCCGTAAACCCCGTAAATCCGCTTCTTCTTCTTCTTCGGCAGATAACAGCGACGTTCTGAAACCGAAGGGCGGAGGAGGCGTATCGAAGCGTAGGGCCGTCCGAAGAAAATGGCATCGAAGAACGAGGACGATAGTGAGGTCGAAGAGGAGGAACTAAGAAGGGGAAGATACCCGGGTACGGTGTTGGGTACGGTGACCTGATGGCGAGTACCTCGTTAAGAAGGAGATGGAAAAAGAGCCGGACCATAGCAGTTTCTCTTCCTCTTTAATCCACCCGAAATCGAGGAAGACGCAATGGCCGTCACGGTCGAGCAGCAACTGCTCAAGGAGGCAGACGCACGTCAAGATGGAAACGAAGGTCGAAGAGTACGCTGAAGAGAACGTCCGCCCTAAGTTTAGAGGACATCCAGCTCTTCGGCGTCCCGCACTCCGTCGACGGGTTAAGGTGGAGATGTTCGACGACGGCAGCACGACGAACTTTGTCAATTCCCTGCCGCCGATCGAAGACGACGACATCGTCGAAACGACCAATGACTCGGTAGTTGCGCTCCGGAACAACGCTGATGTTACCATGCTTAATCCGCACCGCAATGCTATCCTGGGAACCGTTCAAGCGATGCGATCGATCTTTAGTACCTCCCTGGACGTAAAGATGGAAAACACGCTTACCACGGGCCTGATATTCGATATCACCGACAATAACGGTATTAGGAACAATTATAATCACAACACCATCAACCACATCGGGATATCCAAGATTGGCGGCGCCGTTAGAAGGATGCCGATGTTGGATCTCTCCGCAGGCGATATCTGTGAAGAGGGAATTTTCGAAATCCCTGAGGAAGATGACGATGACGTTATTTGAGATTTTCCAAATCTAGGTTCTTCAGCCACTGGGGAACAAAAAAAAAAAAAAAAAAAAGAGGCATGAGCATTTATGAGGAAAAAGCAATGTTGGGCTGAATTGATTTTTTATTTGATCTTTGGTTTTCTCATGGCGTTTAAAGGTTGGAATAAAAGTAAAACGGTCATGTGCTTTGTTCATTCCATCGTATTAAAATCAAAAAAAAAAAAAAAAAAAAAAACCAACACGAGTTGAAAAGTCTAGCGAAAGTTCAAAGAATAAGTAGGTAGCAATCGCAATAGAACAAGAGCACAATGGAATATTTGCAATAGCTAGAGTAGACTAGACAAGAAGCAGAATAAAAAAAATATATATAAAAACGAAATAATATCGAATGCTATTTGCGTCACCCAGAGTCGAAATGTCCTTCCAGGCTCAAATCACCCTTCCGTGAAGGTCTCTTCTCAGGAGACAGGGTGGTCCTTAGTAGAGTGAAGGAATTGGCCTCGATAGTCACTATATCAAGCCATAAAAAAAGAGGGATACTTCGTGAGGGATGGAATTAGGCGACCGAAAGTTCATATAGCACCGTGATCGAGTTAAAGAAAAACAATTTTATTTTGTCAATGCAACATCTCCTAGTCTAGTATTCCTTCAGAGGTGTTACTAGACTAACATCTCTTGTAAAGTACTCAATAGTGGTATACCTTCTATTAAGAGCGAGTGTAATCTAAGAAGCATTTGTTAATATTAATGTAGGCGTTAAATCCCTAAGATTTCTCTAAACTGTTGATATTTCTCTTTATTATAATCTTCTTAGTACTAGAGGACAAAGGAAAGGCATTGAACGAAATAGAAACTTTCAAGGACAGCACAGAGCCATCAATGAAAAAACAAAATAAAAGAAGGTCTATTTTCATTCCTTTGTTTAGCTGATGGAATAGTCGAGATGGTGGGTACCGGACAGATTCCCATTGCATGGAAGTTCAATTTGGTTTCTATACCAGAAATCACTCGATTGATCTTTGGATGCAGCGTATTTTACGTCGCAGCAGGCTTTGCTACTCTTCCTCCTCTCGCTAAAACGTCATATTTCGAAACTTCACGGCTTTACTGCTAAAATACTCACGCGCTCTTCAAATACAAAAGAATACGCTTGTCAGCATTCTGCTCAGAGGCTTATCTATCATCCATATCAAAAGACAAACATAGCTACTTAGTCGCGATGACCAAATCGACATGGACCCAGAGCGCGAGCGGGAGCTCTTCCTCGCCATATCGCCAGCAACGATGCTGTCCGCTACAACCTCACGACCATCGGCGTGCTCGCGGGTGCGACCCGGGACTCGGTTAACCACAAGCTCCGCGGCATCAAAAGGAAGTAGCAGACATGAGAGCCAAACGGACAGCGATATCTTCCCGATACGCCGACCCCGCGGAAGAGGAAGTTAGCGTTATCAACCGGGAAGAGGAATACGATGACGATATGTTATAATCAAGGAAGAGGAATGCGTAAGGAACGATCTGCCGAGCAGGTTTTACGATGGCGTCATGATCGCGTCGCCTTCTCCTTCTGCTTCTCCGCCGAAGAAACAAAAGCAGAAGCAACAACGGAAGGCTAAAAAGGGGAAGGGAAAGGGATGTGCAGACGACTACGATGATGGATCGGAGCCCCCGATGCCCGACTTGGGTTCGGATTCCGACGGGTTCGACTATAAGAATCACAAGGACCGAAATTACAAGACGAAAGCTTACATCGATCCCGAGGCACCCGCGAAGAAGTTACCGCCTAGGAAAGCGGTACCTGAACGCAACGTGCGCACCGAAAATCAAAGTGCTGCCGCCGAGGCGGAGCAACCAGTGACTGAAAAGCAGAGCGTCGGCGTCGAGCGGGACAACGCACGGTTGGAAAGCAGAGCTACGAGATGGAGGATGAGGGTGGGCTATACTAAAAGCAGAATCCTTTTTTATTTTCTTCGAGTACGTCATATGATTTGTTTTTTGTTTGCTATTAGCAAAAGTATTTGTTGAGTTTAGTTTGTCCAAGGATACAAGTACCATTCACGAATCTCAAGGCTTGTAGCAGTGGGATCGATGTATCAGTATACAATCATCGGCGAAAGAGGACATCATATTGGTTCATTGTCATTTGCTACTTTTTTCTCTCTTTCGTTTCTTTTAGTTTAAATTCAAGGGCGTTCTGAATGGACTCCATCGGCTTCTTGCATCACCAGAAATGTATTCCCCTCTAGCTGAATGGTTTTAAAAATCTTTTACGGGTTAGTTTTTTCCAATAAACTATTCGGCGTTTGGAAAAAAAATGTATGTCCAAAGAAGCAAATCAGATCTATAGCTCTAGACTTACTATCGGAGGGTATGGAGGAGGGAAAGAGACGTGGGGAGGAATAACATCCTTTAACGAACGAGACCCTGTTGGAGTTTCAAAGGGCGCAGCCGAGCAAAAGGGCATAAAGGCTAAAAGAAACAACTCCCTGACCGAAGCGGTGGAAGATTGTTGCCCACAACTCTCCAGGAAGAAAACACTCAACTACTCGCTCATGCAAGAGGAAAAGAAACATTCTATTATTATTGATTAGATATTTAGTGGAGCAATAGTTGTATATTGAATCAATGGTTAGAAACAAAATCTAATATAAATGGTATATAAGATCGTGGCACCATGGACAATACCACTGCATTTTTTAGTGCCTGCAGTGCCGGTTCACGGGGGAGGGGGGCATGTCCCGGGCGATTGGTTGCCGGGGGAAGGGGTGTCTATTCTTTCGACGGCAAGACGGGCAAATTTCCGCGGCCCCGTTTAAAAAAAAAAAAAAAAAAAAAAAAAAAAAAAAAGGAAAAAAAAAAAGGAAAAATAGCGCTAATGCGACAACAGTCGTGCATGTTTTTGTTATTCGCTCTCCAATTTCTTTTTTCCTTTTTCTTTGGTGGCCGCTCCTAAAACCCAGGCCTGTTTTTTTTCTTCACGCACTTCTCACGCACCTCACGCATTATAGAGAAACAGACAAATCGAGCATCCGCGAACGATTCATTGCATCGGCCTCTCCCCAAAACTCGACCCGACTAAACTGAACAAACATTCCGGCATACATTTACATACCAGCCATCATCATCCTTTTGGTTCTTTACTTCTGGTGACGTTCACGCCTCTTTTTTTTTTGTCCGGTTGTACGTACGGTTTCCCTTTCGCGCACAAACACGTATCTCACACATACAAATTGGAAACTCCTGGCGGCCACGGCAGTGGCCTCTATTAAAAAGAAGAAAAAGAAAAGAAAAATGTCAGTTTGGGAGGATCGAGACTCTACCATCCCTTCCTCTACTATCTGTCCTAACATAAATATTTACAGAAAAGCGTATACAGCAGCAAACATCGTCGACTGACCGCTTCTTTGACGATATATCAAACTCTTCTAATTTTAGCGTCGATAACGAACGTTACCACCGAGCACTCAAAAGAAAGGAGAAGGAGAAACGGAAAACACGACCTTAAAGTTGAGAAGATATAAAAAAAATACCTACACTTCATGCCGGTAACTTGGACGGCGGAAAAATACCAAAAGCTCCTCTCCGCCGTCATCGCCGCCCACCGAGTTCAAGTTCACTACCGGGAGATCGCGGTATACTTCGGTGAGAACACCACCTACCATGCCATAGAGGGCTGCTTCCGCCCCTGAAGAAGAAGGCGACCGTCCTGCGAGATGAGGTGGAAAGTGGAGCGAGGCCTAAGGCGCCCGCGGGCCGTCCCATAGGAAGAGGGCGAAGAGGGTTAGGGGAGAGTGAGATTAGTGATAGGGCCACGAGCGATGCTCATGAGCCCTGCACCTACGTGAAGCGTCGAGGACGAGCGTGTCCGCGACGCCGTCGACGACAAGAGAAATCTCGGAGGCGAAGGTCACTGTGTCCCTGTTGCTGAGGGCGAAGAAGAAAGTCAGAAAACCGACGCCGGAAGTTGTCATTATCGACGACGAAGAGGATGAAGTAGCCAAGGACTGTTAAAAAGGCTCCCCACTGCCACCACCGCAATTATCAAAATCACAGCCACAAACAGTATCGCAACCGCCGCGCGAAATCAAACCGCCGATATCGACGGAAAGGCCGAAGCTGTTTTCGAAACCTGCCGCGCCGGTATCGGCCGCAAGTGTACCTTCCCTTCCTTTTCTAAAACCGGCTTCGACGTCTACGTCCGGCACGACATCATTCAATTCATCCTTTTCGTCCACGTCGTCATTCTCGCAGGCTGGCAGCACGGGCACGCCGACACCAGCAGCAGCCGCTACGCTAAGCGAGAATACCCGTCCGAAGACGAAAGCGACGGCGATCTATACTGATAAGATTTATATTTGCTGTCTTCTTACCTATTTTTTTTTTTTTTTTTGCTATACACGACTTTTGCATTTCTAGCATTTATTTACATCTGATATTGAGAAATGACGCTATCCAATTTTTTTTTTTGTCCTTTTTTCTTGCTTCCATCTATATTTCCGGAGTATTATCGCGTTTTTGTACTAGTACCTGGATCTAGCCTGTTCTTTTT
>AZLU01000069.1:0-196259 GCA_002224055.1 Pezizomycotina sp. ARF18 | reverse complement strand
TAGCCTTATAGTGAGAGGATCGCATCACAGGGAGTAATAAAGGATCTATACCTTGCTGGATGCTTCGTGAATTCGGGTTGTATATGAGGGGCCGTAGCGAGTATTGTTGTATTTTGTAGCTGTCTTTGAAAATTCTTATCCAAGGAATGGTATTCACAATAAGTAGGATTTGGGAGCAGCTGAATTATACGAAGGGGGTTGACATTTAGGCATTCGTGACTCTATCATGGTCTCTTTCCACGATATTGACGTTTCATTAATCTCCATTGTCGTTTTATAGTATCGTTGATCTTGCTACATTATTTTTCGGAAGGTTTGGTTTTTGATATGCGGATCGGAGTATGGGTTATGTAGGTTTATATGCGTGCAAGGAATTTGTCTGGCATATCTTCGTGTGAACGCACCGCGGCTCATTGCATCGTAGCGAAGTCTCGAAAGTATTACTTGATGTATGGCCATCTCTAATTTTCTACGAATATACGCTATCGTGAGCAGGTATCTCTGAGGGAAGGCGATGCGAGATCTCTATCGATCTTATCGAGGCGAGACGATATACATCTTCATTCAGTAACTTTGATTTTATAGCGTATATGGTTTGCGCGTGCAGACCCAATCGAGCGCTTGACGTTTATCGTGTATCCCCGAATTCCGTGAGCGACAGCGATAAAACGTTTCTGCTCTCGCGAGCTAAGAAGCTACCTGAAATTAGGCTGTTTGTATCCTATCGGTGCGACCGACTGCACGGGCATCTCTACCCATAGAGAAACTCATAGATTTGATTTTCGGTTATTGATGTCGCGGCGAGATATGGGCGCGTTCCGTAGTTCGAGAAAGTAATAATAGAATAGAATGGCATTATGAACTGAGGAGCTATTTGTTTTTTTCCATGCTATTAATTTGTGTTCAAAGGTCTTAGTGTTGCTGCTGAATTTTCCCACTTGCTAAAATGTAGTAATTATACGACCTTCAGGATTCCCAGTTTGCTATTAATATAAACCGATACTCTATTGGGACAATATAAGACCACAACCCCATGCAGGAACCATAAATCGCATAGACTTGTCATCGTGCTACACATTGTATCGATAGAGGTGCCTCATCTGGCAGTATATCACGTATTTTAAGGATGGTTATCGTGGTGATTTCCTAAACTACAAGTATTGGCCAGCACAGGCAATATGCTTTTTGGCTTAACTCTTTACTGAAGTCATATTCGAGAGATAATCTTGTGTTGCTATGCTATGGTTTGGCTCGTCGTTCGGGCAGAACTATGAAGTTGTTCTGTCGCTCCCTTCATCCCCCATGGCAAGAGACAGACTTGAATCGAAATAGGATGCTGTACCGCCCTGCTTCCCCATGTAAAGGCTTTGTCTACGTCCTCTTGAATGTTATTTATTGTGGATCCAAGGAGCGCGTGAACTTTAGCCGAGCTCGAACGAGGTTTATACATCGAGGCCTGCGAAGACTGTGCCCTACTAGATATCCGATGATTCGATGACTACATACTGCCGCTTCTAGATAAGTAAAATGAGATATACCGTGTAATAGAAAAACACAAGCTCCAATCCAGACTGTTTGTTAAAATCGTTATGTGTTGCAGTAGCTGGGCGACTTTTGTGGTTATCGTGCTAGTATTCCGCCGATATTCTCTGACATTCTAGTGGTTTCCTTCCTCGTTTCTACGAGCTTGTTACATTCCTACGTGGGCAGTGTTTGCGTTTTGTCAACCATGGATGAGTTGTTATATTTATATGCCAAAGTTCTATTCTCGGTCAACAATTGATCTTTTATAACTGGCGGATGGAAAACTGCTGCACGCTTTCCTCCATTTCAGGTTTCCGCGATGTTACAAATCCTGAACAATATTGTATGAGTGTTCGATCCAAGTAGAGCTAGTTTGGAGGCAATTATCCCTCTCTCGTTTTTGTGTCAGTGAGTTTACGCGAGTTCTCTTCGCAAAGTGTCGTCGCGCGTACGGTATGCGGCTTATTTTAATGAAAAATTTCAACGGGCATCGTACTCCTTTCGCTTTAGATATCTTCTCCGGATCAACTTCCGAAGACTTTATATGGCACGGATCGACCGAGGAATTATAAAATCCTCGGGTTCACGGCTGGACCGACTTTGATGTATTGATACGATTTAACGGAGATTCCTTAATTGTTGTGAGAGAGCAGTCTGAAAAAGAAAAAGACTAAGATTATTACTAGTACTAGCTAGTGGCAGTGTTTTGATTTGCTTGTATAAATTTTACGGTTTGCTTTTATCCAGGGGAAAATAAATAGACTGCTAAGCAGTAGTAATTATCCCGAAAAGAAAAAAAAAAAAAAAAACGTCTGAGCAGCAGAGAGAAAAATGCCAATTTATAGAACAAAACGTTTTTAAAACCAAACTTTCCTTTCCTTCTCATAGCCTGGTCGTCACGTAGCCAGAGAAGTGTGAGGCTGCTATTAATTGGCGGATGATCAACAGCCGCCTGTCAGGCTTGCTAGTTTTTATACGGGTGCTTGCTAAGCCTCGGAGCCCCACAGGGAAAAAGATATTATCCTTGGAATGTCTCTAACGTCCATCCTAGAGGCACTCTAATGAAAACGCGTAAATCAAACGTTTACGACGCGTTCAGTCACTTCAGAATCTTGTAGTTTCCTGGGCGAATTCCCGTGGACTAACCATGATTTTGACTTTACCCAACGAAATTCTCGAAGACGTATTGGCGAACGTCGATTTCGTGACCCTGAGGCTGAGCGTCCGTCTCGTGTGCCGACGATTGCGTGATATCATCGATTCCACGGTGAACGGAACCGGAGCGCTCGCACGAGCACTCTTCAGGAATGGTCCTCATCCCCCCCGGTGGCAGCGAATTCGACTACGAGCTCCACCGATCCTAAAACACATATTCATAAAACAAAGAGATGAAATCTACTTCCCTCGCCCCGTCGAATTTGGCAGCGGACGTCTTCACGGCCCAGTGTTGCGGAGGAAAATTCATCCCGGTCTGCAGAACCTCAATGGCAATTGAACCCGCCACTTGGCCGCCCGTGGATAGTTATCTCAACATCGATTTCGGTCCCGGCACGCGAAAGTCGAAGTGGATGCAGATTTCCGAACCGGACGAGCCGCAGGTTAAAACTGTCCTAGATGTTCTCCGCGCGGTTTCGTTTTGGATACCTAAGAGCTATTTCGGGGGATCGTGCCTCGATGCGTGGGATAAAGAGAAGTGCAGGCCTATTACTACTACTGATGATTTGGCTATCTGGAGCACGGAGTGGATCGGTCAGGCTGTTAATAAGGACTCTCAGGGAACACCAACGAAGGAGTATGGGATATCCTTTAGGATTCTAATCAGCCGAATTGAAATTCTAGGTATATAATCAAGCAAACGCTGGAAGCTATGGCACGCTCCTGGAGACATATCTATAGTGCGTGGTTACACGATGTTGAAAAGCAAAATTTTCGTTTCACGATTCCTCAGCATTTCAGTAATTTTGAAAGCGTTGATATCATGTGTCAATTACTACTGAGTTGTAATTTCCCGCTTACGAGTAAGATAGCTAAACCGAAACGAGAGATAGATATATATATATACAACTATTAACAAGTTTGAATCCTTTCACGGTATATCTCATATCTCCGTGAGAAGAATTGCTGATATATAGATTATGAGTTAGAGGATTTGTTCTTACAGTCGAAGTCGACTAAATCTGTAATAACACCTCAAGCAATCTTTATGCTCTGAATCGGCGCAGGACGTAGCTCCCCCTAGTTGAGACGAACCCTCATATAACAGTGAGTCTAGTTGGAAGGAGAGTAAGCCGTTCAATTCACTATCTGGTAGTTACAACATGTATCAGAGGTTCAGTTCACTTAAGAAAGAAACAGCTTGTTGGACGTACATGCGGAAGAAACCATTCTTTATTTTCTTCTGATATTAAACCCCAGTCCCCATCCGTATGAAAAATACAAATGTCTCGAAAACCCAAACATTGCCCATCAAGTAAGCAAAATTAGGACTTAAAATGTGTAAACTTTTCTACGTCTACATCGTCTGCCCCTCAAAGCGGATAAGCGCTCGCAAATCGCCCGCTACTGTCTATCTCATGACAATTCCAGGTGCACCCAGAACCCCTGCCCTTTCACGTCCGTGCGCGTGCAGCAGATCGGCGGCCCGGGTTTCCGGGACGAGCGCAGCACCGGCGACTTCTGCTACAGCCCTTGCTACGATGACTGCGACTTCTGCGGCGCGTACAACCCCAATCCCCGCGGATGGATGGGCATCTACGCGTTCTCCGAGGCGCAGAAACCGCACGGGTGGGAGTACAGGCCGCTTTTCCACAACGTTACGATAAACTCCGTCGCTTCGACGTACAGGGAATCGCTCGAGATGCAGCAAAGGAGGATCGACATGTTCGTTACGGACCTGAACCGGCTTTTCCGTGCCGCGCACGCGGTTAACGATTTTGATTATTACGAGCCGCTTAGGATCAAGCGCTTGACAGATCTCAAAAGGCTGCGTGTTCAGCCGTACCAGAATCGGACGGAGTGGTACATTCCCAGGAGCGCATTCCCGGGATGCCAGAGTTTATACCTCCGTCGAGGAGGCCCAGGAATAACGATGGAGACGACGACGGAGACGACGATGAAGACGACGATGAAGACGACGATGAAGATGAAGATGACGATGAAGACGATGAAGAGGATGAAGAGGACGATTGAATTCGAAACGAGAACTGACATCTACAGCCCGGAAGTTGATCTCAACGAAATGAACGATATCGATATAAGGTTTCGCATTCAAAAATATCGTTTCTCCGCATGGAACAACTGTACATAAACTCTACATTGCCGACTTCACCGAGCAAAGGCATCTCATATTCATCATCAGCACTTCCAATACCAATATTGAAAACACATCACCTTCACCACCTCATCTTAAAAAAAAAAAAAGAAAAAGAAAAAATCGTACGAAATTTCAGCAAAAGCATAAACCACATCCGAAAGTAGGACAGAGAGTGGTAAAAGCAAACCTAATTTAATAAGTTTTCCTTTGTACGAAGCCTAAACCTCGGGATTAGAGGTCCAATCGAGCCACCTACTTCACGATTTATGGGTGTTACATGATAGTCGAAGTGGTTTTCTCCGTCGTCTTATCAAGAGCTGCTTACGTAAAGCAAGAGACTTTACACTCTGTCAGGTAGACTAAGGGTAACTTGAGGTGCTAGGTGAGGTCAAAGCTGTTATTTAAGATGGAAAAGGAAATGTGGAGGTTGAAAACCAAAAGATTTATTACTTGGTTATGCTGCGTATCAAGAGTCAGTAATTAATTTAAGCTGTTAGAAAAACAGTGGACATTTATGGAGAAATTATATTAACCTTTTCTTGCCGGTTCATGGGCAGAGTTTGCAGAGTGATGAGTTATGGGGGTACTCAAATCAAGACTGATGCCGTGTGGATGAACTGTGTCGTTTGTCTGCTATCGTCAAATGCTTCCCGGGGTGCTTCAATTGTTTAGTATTTGATATCTGTGTGGTACCACACCTCAATAGTTGTACACGTTGAAAGTACTTGTAGGCCTTTTGGCCAGTGGCAAGGATACCTACAGCTCTACAGATAGCTATCTCGGACTATGTAGATTCCACGATAATTCTCTATGATGCAGTTAAAAGGTGCATGACGCGCGTGGGTTAAGTTAAAAGAGAAGCAGTTATCGAATACGCAAGCTTTTATAACTTCAGTCCCGTAGTCCTGTTGGGATCCAGCTGGCATAATAAGTTCCTCTTGCCTCTATTCATCAGAAACCATCAATTGCCAATTTCTTCCATGTTAATAAATATTCGTTGGAGTGTTAGTATTACTTCCAACGCGTTGATAGAAACCAATATTAATCTTGCGGATCTGGCAAGAAACAGATTTCACGAAAGCAGCGCTTCGTCTATTCTAGAACTACTCTATAATTGAACCTGATGTAAGTTGCTTGGAACTTATCTTGGTTCGGCGCTTCCGCAACGTACTCAACAAACGCGTCAACGGAATAATATCGCGGTATCACATGAACCGGCTAATATCCGGAATATCTGAATTACCGTCCACAGACTCGTACGACGCCATATCCTAGATGTTCTTTCATGCGTTCTACACGTTGTACTACGTTCTCTAGCAGTTCGCTCTTCAGAAGATGCAAGTGGTCATTCGATATTCATTATATTCCTAATATCAACTTCTCTAAGATGTGCGTTTCCTATATACTTCGATTTAATGGAAACTTTACTTTAGGTAATATAAATCTTCCCCCTATAGCTATTCTTCTTCTGTTAATGCAGTATATCGAAATAGAATCACCAAATTTAGATTGAATGCTCGAATATTGAGAATGGCGGTGCGTTCTGCTTTATTCTCCGACGATTCCGATTGACTAATACGTATCGTCGAGCTCGATCACTCCCACGTAAATGGCGGAAGCAAATTTTCACTTCCGCAGAGATTCTAAGAGGAATCGGGCTGCTCGATAGATATATATAATAATAGCTATATTACGTCATGGTTTATAAATCGAAGTAGAACGTGTGTGTATACATTTTGCGGCTATATCCTGATGAAATCGGCTATAGTTGTCGTGACTATCTATAATAGCCGTAGTTTGTCACAGAACAAAGAAATTATTTTCCACCTAAGCTTCGAAACACAGAAATTGCTAAAATTAGTGGGGATTCACGAGCAATTCTCCGAGTTAGAGGACCTCCGCCAGAATATTCGCTCAGGATTCTAGATATATATAAGAAAAAGCCCTACGGCAATCGAGATGTTTAGCCTTATCGTTATAATTTGGTCGCGCGCTCCCAGAATTTTTTTGAAGTTTTTCTTTGTTCTCTGTTGAGAGTCTGAGGAATTCCGAGAGCGTGCTGCAGTAACAGCAGTGACCTGAAATATGCAGCGCTCCTAAATCAATTTTTATTAATAGATCATGTTTCCTTTGTTTCGCCGAAAATCCTTTGCGGATTAGCTAAAAAACGTGACCCCATCGGTGTCGGTAAACGTGGTAGAATCGGTGTACTTTTCATGGTTGAGTGTTACAGGAAATATGAAGCAAAGGGACATACACGATACAAACAAAGAAAATGCTCATCTTGAACACCAAAAAAAAAAAAAAAAACACCGTCAAGTACTAAGTAGAGGATCAATAGGAAATGAACAAAGAATGATGGAAATGTAATAATAATTACTACTAGCAAGAGCTACACTGAAAAGAACGTATGCACGTGTAGAATGCTCTATTGATTTAGTGTAGACGGACCTCTTCAAGAGAGAGTTCCAACATATCACCAAGTTCATCACTTTCATCTTTATATACACTATAAACCAACAAAGTTTTGGTTAAAGCTCAATCAAGACTATACTAGCTAGCCTTTCTCTAACATGCGTCTAACGTTATATTGTTAGCTCACAACACACATCCACTATCCACAAAGATCCCTTTACGCCTTTTTTTCTTATATCTTTCCCCTTGAATCCTCTCACCACTGAAAGAGATATCTGTACCTGCCAAGATCATTCAATCTATCACTTTCGCGTCTAAAGCGCTTGGTTCCTGCATGCTGGGTCAATATATGCATGTATCTTCTACAATCTTCCTTTTAAACAAGACAGAGAATGCATGTATTTAACCACCTTTCCAATATTTCCACCACCATCTTAGCATTGGTACGTATATATCGACCCCACACCTTCATCCGTAAAATACTTCACGAGATATACCCTTATTTTCTTTTATTAGAAAAAGAGAGGAGTCCTTATATATTTTCTTTGAAGTGTGTGTGTGCATGTGGTTGAAGATTCCAGTTTCTTGGTGTTAACGTGTTTCTGTGAATGTCCACGGGGAGGAGCCCTTTTGCTAAACAATGAAATGTCGATATATTTCCTTCTCCCTCCCCCCTCCGCATGAAAATTGAAACAAAGTTTAATTCATCTGATGTCTTCTCCTTTTGTTCATAATCCGACCTTTCCATTAAGCTCTTTGAGTGAAAGGAAATTCTCCTTATGCCTCATCTTGACAGCTCGTGGTTTGAGAGTGGTATATTCCTAGACGACGACCAGGGTCCCTCCAGGACTTTTATCTTCTTATCATTTCTCTTCTTCTAAGAATCCTTGAGTCTTTATTTTTTCTTCTTCATCGATATCAAGATTAAAGGAACGACTTGTCGTTTTTGATTCCTTCCATTCTCTTACGCATTGACTGCCCGGAAAATAAGCTTTCGCTGTTGATCCAGCATATTCTCTTCTCCTTTACTCCGATAATTCCCCCAAGGAGCAACATCCCCATAAACCGTTATCGAACGGCTTTTTTATTTATTTTGGGTTATTATTATCGATAAAACACCTGGCATAGCCTCACCAGACAGATTCGCTAAGGTTCGGCCGCGGGCGAACTACCTCCTAGAATATCCACACCTCGGTTTATTCGCGATCTCGAAGCTTTTTGCTCCATAAGAACTCCCATATTCACCTACACTTCTTTCCCAAACCTTAACCGCCACCATGTGCATCTACGCCCTCTTCACTTCCCCTCCTGCTCCCACCCGGCCTTCGTCGCGCACTCCTACTGCCCCGAGCTCCAAGAACCCTCCGGCCGCACGAAACCCGCCCTTCTCTCTCCCCCTACGCCATACAAATGCTCTTCGCGGACGACAAAACCCTCCTAGAGCGCAACGACCTCCTCCGCTCCCTATCTGAACTCGAACTTCGTTCTTCTCACCTAACTCGCCGCCGTCCACCGCCACATCAGCAAAAGACAGAATCGGGGCAGTCTGGTCGACCTCTCCCGAGCTCCGAAAAGCACCGTGGAGCTCCACGGCGGCGCGCGGAGCATGGTCGACCTCTCCGCCACGGCGGGAAGGGGTACGACCCCATCGAGTCGCAGCAAATATACGACGTAGCACTCGCCGTCGCGGAAGCCAACGCCCGCAATCGCGCGCGGAATCTCCGCCGCCGCAGTTACCCCCAACCTTCAAGAAGCGGAATAGGGAAACGCGGATCATTGACGGCGACGAGTACGCGCCAGCAACGGAGCCGTGCGTGCTATTGCGCCAGTCGACGCGGCAGGCGGCGCAGATCCCAGAAGTCATCTACGAGGAAGACGAAGACGAAGAATCCCTGCTGCTGAACGAGGCGTTCGAGGGCGGATGGTGGAGGTGTCGGAGATACAGCGGCTCGCGGAGGAGAGGAATGAAGTGCCGGAGCCGCTGAGGACGCTGCACGTGAAGAGTGTGCAGTACCACATTATCTACCCGTCTTGCAAGAAGATCGAGATTATAACGTGAACGGGTGGCCGTTTTTGGAGACGGCGTGCGGGAGCTGCAGCAAGAAAGCCTGGAGGAGCGAGAGAGCGAAGAGGCTGATAAGGAAGAAGAGCAGCGAGATGCTCAAGGAGATCAGCGGCAAGTTGAATGTTGTTGGTAGAGGAAGAGCGATACGATCTTGAGAACGAAAGGAAACACAAGAAGATGCGGAGGAGGATAAGAGTGTTGGTGAAGAGAACGGTGGAGCTCAGAAGCAAGTTTGGAAGAAGTGGTGAGGTGGAGGGCAAAATAAATTGGTTTATCTTGGCGGTAAGAGATTTTTATAAGACAAGAAAAAAAAAAAAAAAGTTTTGGTTCATGATGCGCTGGAGTTCGCGTTTGCGGAGTTTTTTGTATAAAGGATAATGGCGTACAATGGCTTCTTCTTTTTTTGCTTTCTATTCTATACCTCTCATCCTATATGAACGTACATGTATAAGTGTATACATACGTTAAAGCATCGTATCTATCTGTTCCACTGGTCTTTGGATATTAGTAACTTTGTGATTTAGGGTATAATGATCCGACGATCTAGGTCATGAAATAATCGTTACTCGTGAAAACAACAAGAATAATAATATGAATAAATAAAGGAAATGAATAAATGAGAGTAACAGAGAAAAAAAACAAATGGTATCTCTATAGGTCTCTCGCGATCTTTGTCGCAACCCAGAACTCCGCTTTGTAGTCGTAGTTCATCATGCTCTCTTCGTCCTGGATGTAACCGGTCTGTACAGTCCTTCTTTCCTCGACCTTGAATCCCTTCTTTTGCACCAGGATCAGTACTTCTTCCAGTGTTAGCTCCAGGGATACCTTTCCAAAGTCGTCTTGGTCCTTGTCGGAATGGTGAGGATGTCCGTGTCCGCCTTGATGTCCGTGTCCGTGTCCGTGCTTGTGTGCCACGCCGCCAGTGTCTTCGCTATTCTTGGTATCGTTCTTATTCTCAAAGTGCCAAAGCAACGGTCCCAAATTAACCCACATCCCGCTTCCTTCAGCGTGTTCCATATCGCTTCGATGTAACTTATAACATTCGGCGCCGTGTCGATGAAGAAGCAGGTCGCGACGGCGTCGAAGCTTTCCCTCGCGTTCTCGCCGCCGTAGCACCCGACGAACTCCCCGGCCGACATTCCGAACCTGTCCGCTGGTCTACCCTTCACGTCTTCCCTCATTAGCCGGCAGCAGGGTGGACGTCCGGGATGCTGACCCCGCGCAGGTGCGCATCGCGGTTGCGATGGTTCGAAAAGCTGGCTACGAAAGGGTGGATGATGTACTCGTTCGCGCAGTGGGTAGAGTTGAGGACGAAGTTTTGACGCAGTGCAGCATGTGGTACGAAAATTCGTTGCTTCGGTGTAAAACCCCTCGTGACGAGCTCGTAAGGAAGCCGTCCCAGACCAGCGCCGGGGACCAGCACCTCACGTTCTCTCTGCCTTCCATCTTGCTGAACTTCTGCTCGATGGCGGAGATAATCGGACCGTAGCACCTCTCCCGTTCGCTGGCGCCTTCAGCGCTCCAGTCGCGGTAGAATTGCTTAAGAGTGCTACGCGCTTTATCCATGTCGTCCTGGTCCGCAAGGTTCTGCCAGTTGGGCATGGAAGAGAGATCCATGCCAAACATGTTAGAGCTAGCGCGGAGTATTGCCTCTGCCAGGACGGCGTTACGTTCAATGCATGTGTCGACGGAGGAGAGGGTGGACAGGTAGTAGATCGGCGGCGACGAGAGGAGGTTTTGGTGGTGACGGGGTAGAGCGTAGAAGGATTTACGACGGGAGTGCGTCAGAGTAGCGTGAGAAGGCGGCGGTATAGGCTATTAGAAGTTAGTAAGGATCTACCACGAGGGTAGCGAGGACGAAGCTGGATGAGAGCTCAAAGACGAAGTGGGTTTGTTACTAATAAGATGAGAGGACAGCCATGATAGCTTGAACTTCGCCGTCCTGGAAGGCCTCCGTCCCAGCTCGAGCTGCGCCACCGAGATCACGGTTTGTTGCCGTCCATGGCGAAGAAGTTCTCAACAAAAACAGCGGTGATTGTCGATGTTTGGCGAGCTTGAAAGTAAAGCTAAACGAGGAAAACGGAAAAAAAAAAAAAAAAAAAAATCGAATCTATAGCTCAGGGATAAATGACACGCAACCCTACAGCACGCTCAAGTATTTAGCAGCGCTCCAGAGCTTAACGCTAAGCTACGACTCTGAGCCTGCATAGCTATAAGTAGGCTTTTTAAACTAGTTTTACCGGTATTGCAAAGAGGTTATGACCGTAGAATATCCAATATATCCGGCAGTCATGAATTTTATGGGTTACTGCAATGTTACCACAGTATAGATTTTTTATCTATAAATTACTAAGTATTAAGACTCTCTAGCACATATTTCATACAAGGGTCGCCAGACAGTTGATAAGCAAAGTATTGAGTAATAGGGAAGACAGAAAGCTGAAGAACTGAATGGTTATATCGAAAAGTTCTTCAAAGCTTTTAAATGAGAATATCAAGATGAAAGTTGGCATCGCGCAGGTTTGTCTCAAAGACCAAAATATAAGGATTTTAAGCGTTTCAGTACAATAACCATCAAAAGAGTTCCTTCGTATCTAGCTAGAGAACAATACATTCGTAGAATTCCAATGCTCATCGTAGCTCTATCATGCATGATTCATGGCTGGCGGGATTTCTGTGTAGCAGCGGCGGTCGAGTTAATGACCCGAAAAGCTCGAATTCACATCCCTCAACCTATTCACAACGCTCTTGTTCACCTCGTTGATTCCCTCAAGCTCTTCCTCACTTAACGCTCCGCTTTTCTCAATATCTTCTGCAATATCGCACTCTTCCCCTCTATGTAATCATCTATCAGTATCGTACCACTCTGCGCAAGACCCAGCTTCACCTCCGCATATTCATTCCTCAACTGCTCATCGTTCATCAACACGTCTCTAACGCACAAATGGTTCCTTAGGGAAGCGCACCCATCCACGCAGACGTATAAGTGATGTTTTGGTAGCTTTGAATCCGCGGGCTGGTTCATCATGTACCGCAACGGAACGCCGCGGTCGCCGCGGTATTCGTAACCCCCGTTTTGACAAGGGCGTTGCAGACGGCGTCGACTTGGTCTTCGGTGATGATTATGTCGGTATCTATTATCGCTTTCGCGGGGAGATTAGGGATGGATGTGCTACCGACATGCTCGATTGATTTATATGGGACGCCGTCGAGGTATGTTGATAGTGCGGATTTTATTGTCGCGAACCATTGTGGCCAGTTTGGATCGTAGGGAACTACTTCCACTGGTGTACGGGCAGGATTCTGAGGTGCTGCTGGCGTAGACATCTTATTTCAATTCGATGGAGTATGTGATTCCAAAACTTTTTATGGAGGGTTGATATATATTCACGTCTGGGCAATTCGCAATTGCAATAGTATCACATTATAAAAACACGCTTGAATCTCGAGTGGCGATCTTTTGAGTCACGAAAATCACGATGCGCAAGGGCCAAAGGATCTTTTGATCCTACGTACCCTTGCAAATTCCAGGCTGTTTCCTTTCCTGGATAAGTTAGGACTGTTTTACCAGATCAGTTTAACGTCTACTTATCCATGGTTCCCTATCAACAACAAAATAAAACTTAATCCTACACATAGAAAGACTGGCGCTCTAGCCCCACTCAGTTGGGAGATATTCGGGATTCTCCATCGATGGCCCAACAAGACCATTAGCACTGAGTGTAGAATTGTAAAAATTCTATTGTAAGAATATCAGCATCTATCAGCATACAAACACTACTCAAATTACGACTTCTTGTTCAAGTGACGGTATTATATCAAATATACTGAAAACACTCGGGGATTGTAATTCACCTTCCACACGTAGAAATTTGGCGGCTGAGAATATCGGGAATTGATTGCCGAGGGAAGCAGTTTTGCAGATTCAAACCCTAACTTCCAAGTATAACGAGGCTCTTTTGGACTAATAAGCGCTGATTTACAAGAAAGCTATGTCCATCTAACCCTCTCAGAGAACAAAGACGTACGCCTTAATTTCCAACCGGCGCGCTCGATCGGGGAAAATAACCACCAGTGTACAAAAGACCTTTTTGTTTATGAAGAGAAGATTATTATTATCTATAATCAAGCGTTAGTCTCTGCGCTGCAAACTTTCGCACATGTTTGTCAATGTATCACTGCGAGGTAGCAGAAGACTTGCAGTATTTTCTTTGTGATATTTAGAGTAGAAAGATAAGAATTTACACGGCTTTCATCGCAGGGTAAGCTTATAAAAGAAATGGCTTTGCTATTGTCCTTAATATCTAATTAAATAGTCTTTCTCTACCGTGTCATCTCTTTTAACCTAGTCTAATGTTGTGATATATATCTTATGAGGCGTTAATTAAGACCGTGGTTGCCTAGGTCTGGAAGGACTAAAAGCCTCTTATAATCCTCATTTACGCCTTCTATATATCAATTTTAGCTATTAGACAAGGCCAACGTAGTGATCAAATTGTATATATCTGAAGCTGGAGATCAAAAAAAACAATGAAATATAATAAAGAGGAGGGGAATTACTCGAATCTAGACCTCGATCATGAAAAGCCCTTGACCGGAGAATAAAGGTGCTATTTCGGCTGAGCCGACAATGAAACAATTTGGTATCACCAAATCCGGGGAGGAAACAATTCTTGAACGTTAGGATGAATGCGTGTTGCTTACGCCACCACCAAATCGTTACTCAAGGATTTGTTGGATGGCAGAAAATAATACCTATATCTAAAATACCACTGTAAGCGCTACATAGGAATCAGCTACAGGACAAATAATCAAAGCCGTTTTCCAATGGGGACTTTTCATGGGCATCATGACGATGCGGCTCGGGTATGCTCGTTGTCAATGCAGGTTGCTTACTGTTCTGTTGTCCTACACACCGATCCAATTGACGATTGGGGGGGTAAGCAACCGCATATTGAACCGAGCGCCTAGTCACAACCGAAGACATTTTGTGGGGGTGAACTCTGCTCAGCCTCAGTCTCATGGCAGGCACAGGAACGGGAGCCAGTTACAGGAATTTACTTGAAAGCCGTTTCGCAATTAATGCTTAAATCCATCGAGAAAGATCGAATGTAACAGCTTGCGTGGATAGGAGAGGAGCGGAATAACGGAGCACCGGGGTTTTGTTGAGCCTCCGAGGCCATTAATCTTCGCTTTCATTGGCGCTAGCTCTTGACATCACGGAGTTTTAGTTTCCGAATCTACGTACGGTTGAATGGTCGAACTTTCTATTTAAGCTTGGGGAAAGAACCGAGGCAATGGCTAGAATGGAAATCAACTCAACTCAGACTTCAATTGAAGTTCGCATTTTCTTCATATTCAAGTTTAGTTCGACGTTTTCTCCTCTTCATATCTGTTCACCATTCATTCAACGATGACAACAATGCCTAAGTTCGACCCGGATTACCTGCCCGATCTCACCGGTCGCGTCGCTCTCGTAACCGGCAGTAATACGGGAATGTGAGTTTACCTTGCATTCCAAGCTTTTTATACCCGAATAATGACTTCATCTGAAGTCTTTGTTTATTAACCAAACCCTAACTTTCCAGTGGCCTACCGACCGTCACCGCCCTCGCCAAAAAGGGCGCCAACGTCTACCTTGCCGCCCGCACCGAATCCGCGGCCGTGCGCTATCGACGAATTAAAGAAAGAAAACCACTCCGCCAACATCGAATACCTAAAACTCGATCTCTGCGAACCTCAATCGATCGCCGAAGCCGTCGTTGAATTTAAGTCCAAAGAAACGCAGCTACACATGCTCGTCAACAACGCTGGCGTAATGGCTATGCCATACTCCGAAAACTCCGAGGGTTTAGAGATACAGTGGGCGACGAATTACGTCGGTCACTTCAGACTTACGGAGGCGCTAATACCGGTAATTCAAGAAACCGCAAAAGCATCGCCGAAGGGAAGCGTGAGGATCGTACAAGTCACCAGCGACGGACACCGCTTTGCTCCGAAGGAAGGGATAAAATTCGATAACATAAATTTAAAAGACAAAAATACGTTCACGCGGTGCGGGCAGTCGAAGCTGGGAAATATGCTCCTTACGCACGTACTGAAGAAACGTTATGGCGATCAGAATATTTGGTTCGCGAGTGTTCACCCCGGAGCTGTGAAGACGGAATTGGGCAGGGGTGTTTCGGAGAGCTATGGTAGCCTGATGAAGTCGCTATATAAACTTGCGGGGTATTTCTTTTATACGCCGGAGCAAGGTGCCAGTCAGAGCTTGTACTGCATTGCGAGCGAGAAGTTTACGGAGGAGGACTCGGGAAGTTATTGGGTGCCGATCACGAGGAAGATAGATAGTACGGAGATCTCTTACGATGGGAACCTTGCGGATAATCTTTGGGATTACAGTATGGAACACTGGAAGCTATCTGCCTAAATCTAACTCCTTCAGGGCCGTAGAGATGAAGACTGGAAGGAAAAAGGGGGAAAGGGGATTTATAGTTACTAAAATGCATTTTCGAATACAATATTTCGGAAAGGATTTTCAGGCGTTTTTTATTACTTTCGTCAAAGTCAAAAATAGTACGCATAACAGAATGTTGTAATTGTATAGTAATTTGTAGTTGGATTGACTCTGTGAAGTATGTGTAATACATTGGAAACACTTATAGTATACGTTTATTTTATAGGGCGAATAATAAGCAGAGAGGGGATAAGCAAATAGACATAAACAGACGCGGATAGTAATATTGAAGAAATACACCAAATAAATTATAAACTAGAACATACGTCTCATCTCCCTCGGCGCTTAAACATTCTATCTTGTAACCTCGCATTGTATCTCAAGCGAAAGGCCTTTCGCAGTCTTCAGAATGTCGCTACTCGCGTCCATTTGTATGGTCCAATTACCAAACGGTGTCGGGTTCAGTAAATCTTTCGTGGAATATTGACCATCAGTGATTATTTTGCCGCCGCCAGAATAATCCTTCTTGAAATTCAGTTTCGACGCCCTCGCCATGACAAAGGAAACTGTAGTTGCCGAATGGAGGAGCTTGTCATCAAAGTACTGTGGAAGAGTTACGTCCGCCGATATTGTACCGGAACTGACTCCTACAATACTAGGACGAACACGTATGATACGGACGCGGGAATAGCCATTGAAAGCGGAGTGTGTTGCTGATATAGTAAACTTTAACCCGTCGCCACCGTTGCTAGCGCACTATTCCAGCCGAAAAACATGAGGCTATTCGCGGCGTCTGAGCTGGACAGCGTGAATAGGGTATTCTGCGGCGTGAATTGTTCAACGGCGGAATTTGAAAGAGATTGCAGCTTTGCGTATGCGTCGGAGTAGACGGAGGTCTCAGACATATATGGGACCTGCAGGTACTGCGGAGGGTTGGTGTTAAGTGAGTAGAAGACATAGGTGCCGATGTAATTGTCTAGTAAGTCTGCGAGCATCATGCGGTTATCGGCAACGCGATCGAAAACGGCGCGTAGTACGACATCGTAGATGACGGGATCCTTCAAATTCGACACGTATTGGGTCACGGACGCAAGGTACTTATTGGAGTAGTACTGCTGCGTAAGGGTACGCGAATACGCTTGCGCGGCCTGCATATAAGCGAGCTGCGCGTTGACGACCTGCTTCCCAGAGTCGGCGAGTTCGTATAGCGCTTGAAAATATTCATCCTTGCCGTCGATTTTCTTGCCGGCCAGGTCGCCATAGGCTATCTCAGCCTGGTTCTGGAAGCTGTCCAGTTCTGCAACAGCTTCCACGGGTCTTTCGCATTCTGAAGGTCGGGAATTGTAATCTGGTTAGGAATATCGGAGTTAGTCACGCCTTCGCGAGAGCTTTTTGAACGCTGGTGACCAATGATTTCAATTGGTTGCTAATCTTCGTTATCCGCCTAGCTTATCGGCAATGTCTTTGAGAGACTTGATGATCTTGGCTATAGTCGAAATTTCTTTGGCCATAGCTCCAACTTCCTCGGGCACAGCAGCGATGGCTTCCGGTTGCGCGGTTGCGGCACCGATCCCGATGGCGACAACCGCCTCGGCGACCGAGACTAGAATCCTCAAAGTGGTCTTGAACTTGAGGTCTTCAATACCCATTTGGAACTTATTCCACACACGCGGAAGGTTCAATTGTAAGTCCGCCATATTGTTTTGCGCCGTTATCAGTGCAGTCTCGGCTTGATCCATGACCTGCTGGGCCTGTGTAGAAAGGTCCGCAAATTGCTCTTGTGAATATTTTGCCTGATCCAACATAACCGACGCTTGCTTTTGCCAGTTGTCGGCACTAGTTTCCATTTGCAGGAACTGATAGAATTTTGCGTCGAGGTCACTCGCGGCTTGTAACCTGGCAGCCATGTCCGTCTGCGCCGATGTAATCCCACGTTTGGAAACGAAGATTCTTCCGGTGCTTGTGAGTTGAAGCTGCGTGAGGGTAGCGCTGCTTTGTAGGTAAAGCGATGCAGCTGGCCCGCTCGTACTTGTTGTGGCCTTGGTATATTGCATTATGCCTATCGCCAGACTGCGATCTTTTTTCTGCATGGAATCAGCAACCATCAGCTGGAATCGCAGCAAGCGGACGAAGTCGTCTTCCACAAAGTTGCTGTGCGTAGAGGTTAGATCCGTGATGTAGTCGTACTGAGCGAGTTCGTGATTCGGCTGCTTTAGTCCGGCAGTTTGTACAGCATTGTCGCCTTCGACGGACATCATCAAGCCGTATTTCCCGCTCGGCACGGTAGCCGTAACGGATTGCTGTTTTCCACCGCTGCTATTCTGGAAGTTGACCTTAATGTTTCCGGGTATGGAATTCGTCACGAAGACAACGGTGGCCATCTCTGCATACTTGATACTAAGCGTCTTCGCGCCACCGCCACCATTAGTATCTAAATCACGGCAGTATAGATACAGCGTGGTACTCGGCTTGAGGGTGATAGTATCGCGTTATTAAAGCGGATGGCGTCAGCATAAAGCCTAATCAGAAGCGAGTCCTGGTTCAGGCCGCTCAGTCCCTGAATCCGATCGATTTCAGATTTAAGATCCGCAACGTACGTATTGCGCGAAAATACGGCGTTCTTGTTCTTGATCCTTTCGCGTTTGTAAATTTGCTGGGACCATTGTTGGTTCAGATTCAACGCCTTGAGAACGTCGCTATAGCGGGCATCCAAGGAAGCTGTATCTCGGCTATACAGACTTAGGCTGGAACTTGGGAATGCATTGCAGTGCTGGGAAAGAATGAACCAGCACCCAATAAAAATGCAAATGAGGTTTGGATAACTAACGGTAAATCTTGCCATATGGAAATAAAATAAATGGAAACAAAAGACGAAAAGGAAGTTTGTAAAAGGAAAGAGCGACTATTGGGTTGAGTCCAAAGAATGAATGACTATGAGTAGTGATCTATGCCGAATTTTCCTTGTTAGTGTGCTGTTAGAATCTCTTCTATAGTTATAGCATTCGTCTTTATGACCTTAATAAGCACTGGATCATAAGATAGTGAATGACGGACGAGTGCGCCTCTGCGTTCACTAGACAATTACTGTTATCAGGTCGCCTAAATCCTACAAGTGATGGATTTTTAAAGTTCATTCCCTCGTATCATGCATCACGATACGAGAACTAGGAAATCTTCAGAAGGACCTAAAAATCATCGATACTAATGCTAACGTTTCGGTGGGTCCTAGATGCTGTTCCATCGAAACTCGTATTCGATATTCTCCGGTACCAGGCTCAGCCATACCACGTATTTTCAACAGAAAAATAATGCGACATGCAATTATACGGTAGCAGGAATTGATTTTCTAGAAGCCAGTCTCTCGGATATGCTATAGTCCCGTTTGCCAGTCCCATGTATACGTATCGGTCGTCCTGTGTAATTCGCTCCTATTATCTACATCCGCCTGGCATAGCTTAGCATAACACTTAAACGAGATGCGACGAACGAGCTCGAGTCAGCCTCAGAGAAAACTTGAGCAGTAAATTATTCCATGTTCCCTTGGAGTTTACAACGTGAAATAAACGTCTACCACCGTCACCTTCCATTAGCATGGTGTTGTATCAGCTCTACTGCCGACTTTGAAGCCATTTATATAATTTGATATATACCAAATCTTCCGGTATTTCTAACTCTAACTTTCGTCTTCATTATTGAAACCTATATTCTTCCTCCCAAAGTACTTTCCACTCGCTCATCGACTTTTATTCATTCCTTCATTTTCTATACACTCGTTCAAACCGCGTTAACCTCCCGACATTCACTTCAGAATGCGTGTTCGCAATCCGCTACTCTTTTCTTGTTTTTTGGTTGTGCAGCATATCCATGCACTAACAACATCCGTCCATGGTGGCCGTAGCCTGATCGGGCGGCGCGATTCAGGCAATCCACAGCAGCAAACACTCCAGGCCGCTTCCACAGATATCATGAATCTGCTATCCCTTCGTCAACGACCCTGATATGGTTGTAACGGATAATAGCATCACTATATCGAAGAACGGCCGCTGGGTGGTGCAAAATGCTGCATACTGGCAGCTCCAAGGCTACGTAATGTCGGGAATAATGCTTCCTGATACCGAGAGGTTCAATTTGATGTACAACCAGACATTGTTCAATACATTCAGCATCAGCGACAGAGAGCTGTACAAGAACGTCCGAACTACGTTCACCACTATTTCGGAGCATGCTAGGGCCTTTTATCAAAGTACCCTATTGCAATTTACGCTATTCGCCGATAGGACGCAGATCCACGCATTACAGCTGCAGAATGCATTCAACGGGATTACGAAAGCTGTTGGAAGCAGTTCAACCGCTAGTGGGCTGACCGATAAGCAAAAGAAGACTTTAACCTATTATTTCGGCATCGCGGCGGCTGAGGCCAAAGCCGCCTTGCAAGAGTGTGAGGCTATACGGCAGCAGTTGCAAGCTTCTCCTTGACCACGCAAAGCGACAAGGAAAAGGTTGCCAAACTTAAAGTGGAGATGGCCAAAGAGGAGCCAGAGCTTACTCACGAGGCGACCAGACTGGCAGATAAGATCACCGGCATGAAAGAAGAGATCGCAAAGTTTCAAGCGCAAGAGGCAAAACTCAACAAGGAGATCAAGTTGTGGAATATTGCGATATGGTGGGGCCCCGTCGGCCTCATCGTTGCGGAAGTCGTCATTCACCACCTGAAAACGAGCTGGATATCGTTCACCAGTCTATCGCGACGGATGAAGGTATCTTAAGCACATATACCGCCCAGCAGCGTCTTTTCCTTGCCATGAGGCGGGATTTCGAAGCCATGACCTTCGATGCTACCGATTACATGAACTCTACGATTGCGGCACAGGCGATAGTTAATGCGACGACGGATGCATTCCAGTTGCTTAGCGATGGTATCAGCACCCTACAAGGGAATTTGGACAATGCTGAGGATGTAGTAGACGAGGACTTTTTCCTCTCTACAACCTTTCAGAGCCAAATGAGAGCGCGGCTACCACTTGGGGCAAGGTACAGACATTGGCAAAGCAGTTTAGCACCAGCTGGGGTACGACAGATCAGAACGGCCAGCCTCTCAGCGGAGGAGGGAGTAGGCTAGTCGTACTGGATGAAATGCCCCTTCAACGCAGGCTTGGTTGAAAACTCAAGGTGTCACGCAATGGGGACCATTGCAGTAATCCTGCGGCTGCATCTAATTTGTTTTGCTTCCTGTCATATTGACAGACATTATACCATACCATAGAATTGTTCAAAATTGTTAGTTATTAAATTCGCAATATAAATGCATCGATTAGCTGTGTGTATACACATTTCAATCTTCGTAGAGTATTCTAGCTCATTGCCCCAAACCTAGCGCTCACCACGGAAACCCTGCCAAATACAGTGGTTTTCTGTTTATGAACACCAAATTGATACACAAAAGGTAACTATACATCCCGTCTCCAGGAACTGCTTGCAACATTATAAGTGACCAAGAAAGATCTGCATGCTGCACAGGCATATGTCCACAGGCTACTCGGATCTACGCCAAAATCTCCATAGAAAGTCTCCCGAGGATTCTAGTATTGGCCTGATTGCTTATAACGGTAGCTAATCTATCAACTCGAAGGAGGCTGCTTGCAATGTCAGTCCGTTGCCTAAATTCGCTTAACAGGTGGGGTAATGGTAGAGAGAAACCCCCATTCATTGTATCTCGACCAGTTCCGGGCATAATAATGTCCTCTCAGCTCGCTCATTGCTCAGTTTCTATCAATAAGCCGGTTAATCTCTGGTCCCTTGACCAGAGACAATTTCTTTCCGGAGGCTCTTCACGGTTACGATGTGATAAGATGTCGTAATACCGTGTGATGGCTAGTAGTATAACCCTTCTGCCGTGGCGTGGGTGAACCAAGTCCGGAAGGCACCTTCCGTTTTTGATTCTATTTTTTTATCAGCTCAAAATGGCCTTTGCATGAATAGCAGAGACGTGAGCTAGCCTGATGCATGCTTCTGCTGGAGATTCTGGTTTTCAGAAGTTTTCAGAAACGGATACGAGAAACGCGAGACTTCGCTTGTTAGATAGGCAGGTGCCCCTCCATATACGCCAAATATTACGCCAAATTGGTACCGAATACAAAACGCTACTGTTTTTACTAATTCAATCACACGTTTTCAGATGTTACCCAATTATAGTTTTAATATCCATCTATATTTGGAGCATCCGATCTGAAGGGATTAACATCCCAAGAGTTTGAAGTTATCGGCTAACTACATCCATTGTCAACTTATCTCCGTGCGGAAAAAAGAAAACGGTGCCGTTAAATTGATCATGGGCGTAAAAAGGCTGTTTGATATTACGAATACTGAATGATTCATCGAGCATAGTAACGATGCAATGTAATCTACCGCTTTCTTACCACCAGACATGCCAGAAGTCTACGCCCAAGCCTGCTGAGTGATTTCTCAACGAGTTAGAAATCAACAATTGCAAAGCTTTCAAAGCAAAATCGCTATAAGAATATTGGCATGACCATTGAGGGTACTAGGGATTCGTTCTCTCATAGCTACCTAGAACTCACTAAATACACTCTCTTCGACGTCGCAGCTTCTTTTCGCTTCATTTCTTTCTTTGAATCACCCCAGCCATTCTTTTCTCGCTTCATTTCGTTCTTTTCATTTTTACTTTCTTTCTTATTAGTTTATTGAAAACATCTATTCACCATGACTTTACCCGGTACTTCTAAAGCAGTAAAACATGGGGCTTTTATAGCCTTGTCTTCGCACACAGAATCAACGCAAGTATTAATTACAATATCTGGGCTTGTCAGTTCCATATCCTCTGAAATTATCGTCTCTCTTCATATTTTGCACGTGGTCTAACAGTTTATATCTCTAGGCAATGACATGTTGAACGGCCCCGCTGGCCTCATTGGGGCATCGGGATGATACAAACATACTCCCAATCTTTTGACGCGGCGAATCCCCCGAAGGATGTTGACTCTTGCAAGTGGCACCAAGCATCCTCCGGATGGATATGAAGCTTCCTGGTGGCTCCTGGACCGTAAGCACAGGGCCCTCCGGGGAATTCTTATTCTACCACCAGACCGGTCAGAGGCATGGGACAATGCTTCAGGAGGCAGCCAATTTGGGACATTGACTATCTACGACACCAAGGGACAATTTCGGTCCAAGGAAGTAAATGCAAAAAGGGTCCCGGTAGCTATGCGGTGGCTTCTCTGAAGACGTTTGGAATAACGTTTGGAATGATAGCGTGTGTCATAACTGCATGATGTGGCAGACCCGAAAGAAGCCGCTCCATTGCTATACCGCTTCGACTTGCTCCAAGCTCGTGCAGTGCGAGTATGGGCCATTTACTGGTAGCTCTACTACGAAACCGCCGAGTAGCAATGGAGATGTATCAGCATCAAGTCTGGTAACTAGCGGCGGGACGTAAGTTGCGGTCTTTATCTACTCATTGACCAATGCGATCCGGGCACTGACCTCGGAATCGATCCACATGCAGGTTAAACTTCCTAGACATAGAGGGCATCAGAAATTACGGGCTTCTCGGCGCTTTGCTACCACAGAACAAATCTGCATTTGAGGCATACTATCCAAAAGATAAGATATCCAGCTGGTTTGGAACTCAGAATCCTACAGGATACGACGTAAGTTATACTCGTTGGCTTGGCCAAAATCGCTTAGCCATTAGACGTGTGCTAAAATAGCTTTTTTTTCCGCTTGCTCGCAGCAAATAGAACAGGGAATGGTCACTGTCGCTACACAGACCGCCCATTATACAAAAAATGGCTTTCCAGGACTCGAGGCACTCGTAAGATACCATTAATTGCACGCTCCCCAATAATTTTGGCAACAGATACTGAAAGCTTTCATTATTTGTCTATAGCAAAATCTATTCAATCTTTTGCCGGCAATAGTGCTTCGAGCTACGAAAGGATTCTCACGATGATCAAGAATCTAAAAGATGATCAAGATATTCCGGAGAGTACCGCCAATCAAATTCTGCCAATCCTTAAGGATGTGCAGAGCGCCGCAATTGCGCTCAACAAATCAAGTGGGGCGGCGTTCGACGGCCTTACCGCTGTGAGTTGTCTAAGACTAGATGACCTTACGGTAAAAACTGTGAGCATATTAGTGCGCTGACGCCGAAACTACTTACTCCATAGTATCAAACAGAGACCAGCAGCGCCGTCAATGGTTTGAAACACGCGATCACTATTCTCGAAGACCCTAATAATAACGGTCGTAGAAAGGCGCGCCGAGATGCCTCACGGATATTTTCAATCAAATATATAAAAGGTCCATGCAAGCAGCGATAGCGAATATCGGACATTTCTGTGAAATGATAGTGGCGGGATTGCAAGTTTGCTTGGATAATATGAGTCTCGTAAATAGTGAGTTATTACACCGCCGACAATTCTTTGCAGTCATAAATGCTAACTCAAAATACTAGACGTTCTTTCTCGAACCATCGCATCGCTAGAAGGCCAAGAACACGCCATGGACTATTCGAAAGGCGCTGTCTCGATCTCAACGGGCGCCCTTAGAGAGCAAATAACAATCGCGCAGAAAGAGTGGCAGATGGTAAACTCCTCTGCCCCAGTCAAAATTCTATTTTTTTTTTTTTTGAGAAGAAAAGATGAAACTGACTGGCTTCCCCTCACAGGTTGCGTCTGCCAAAATAGGCACTCAGTAAAGGCCATATTTAAAATTCAATCAAGATATTAATTCTCTTTATTGGACCGATACATCATCATGATCGGTAATAGTTTTATCTTTACCGTACTATGCACAAAAATTTGTGCTTTTCCTTTTCTAGTTTTTTTTTTTTTTTTTTTTTTTTTTTTTTGCAGCAGCAGCAGCAGCAGCAGAAATAGACAACGCAGCTTGCTTTATCAGTCTTCGTGTGATTCGCCTTGATATCGTCGTATTTAAATTCGGACTCAATGGGCAAAATAGTATATTTACATAGAATAATCCCATACGTGTAGCTGAAGCATTTCTTCTTGATACAAATTATATGTCCGGTGCCGTCAGTATTGATGAGTGTGATGGCCAATAACCGTATCGTCAGCCCGCATCTATGAGACTAGAGGCCGTGAAAGAAATGAAAAATAAATAAATAAAGCAAGCATCATTTTTACGATGTGACTTATAATTCTAATATATTCCCTTTTTAAAATTTCTCCGGGTCTCTTCGAACGATGTGTCCGTGTTAAATGTATCCTCCGGCACGAATACCTTTCATTAAAGTAAAGATCAAATTGAACCGGTGTGTCAAATAACGAAAGCCACGTGAGTAATATTTATAATATTCCTGAAGGAAAAGACGTCAGCTCAAGAGATTATTAGACTCATACCTGACTAGAGCCGGTCCCGCGGCGGGTATTCGTAACTTGGAAGAAAGTGATACGCAAAAAGCATATATACTGTATGAAAATTGCAATATATAAATTTCTTTCACAGCTCCATATTAATTTGAGTTGCACGCTTTTATAATGCGAGTTCCGAAGAAAACCTCCTGTCAAATCAGCCTCCTTACCGGTATTTGTGCCTTAAAGCGTTCTAAGTATGCTTTAGTGTAATGTAAAACAAACTGTATTCATAACGATAATGGTTTAAAAATTCTGACTTTGAGAAAAAGAAACTTAGCATGAAACTCGATCCCAGAGTGTCAAAAATATGTGACAGCTATTGGATATAGAATTGCCTACCTCGAGCTCGAGCTCGAAGGATTACCTAGGCTCATCGAGCGGCATATTGAGCTTCGGATCGATGTATTACGTAAATGGCCGTAAATGTCTGGCTTTTTTCTAAAATTCCATGTTTACCACCATTGCTTCCAAAATCATGAAAGAAATTCTCATTGACGGTACGGTTTCAGCTCCAGATTCTAAACCAGTCAAGGCAACACGGCAACCTGAGGCCAAGCGAGCTCGCTTGTGAACCCACGTGGCGGGATCGGAAAACATCCTAGAACAACTTTGATACAAAACGGTTAGAAAATCTGGGGTTGAGACATCAATGTATAGCCGTTGTTATCAAAAAATGGTATTATAGATAATAGACAATTGATTTCAGACTGCTTTTATGAGAGTATCATGATGCTTGATTTTTTTTTTTCTCGAATAAATTTATCAAACGTTTCGATAAAATAATAATTATAATTTAGAAAATGTATCATTTCCAATTATCATGACAAAGACTTAGAAGTATATATATCTTAACCAGTGGATCCCAGATTCACAAGTTCAAAAGCATACTGAATACATCACCACTTCTCTTAACCATCATTACATAATCTTCTAGTTTCTACCTCGAAAGCCCTTGGACTGAGAATTTTATAACAGCTGATAGAAAAGCTCTACTTGCAGTGTTATTTTCCTAGAAAATCAGCTCTTCTACTAGCTACAGAACAATTTCGCCACGAAGCTCTCCTGAGCCAATACAGTCCTTACCTCCTTTTAAGTAACGTCTTTTAAATTTCCTAAATATATTAATTTTTGATTATATTATTGATTTTATTTATTTATATAACTTTCCCTGGTTGTTTCTCATAAATCTTTTTTAGGTGTGCAATAACCTAGCATACCCCTCGTCAACACTACCATTAAGAACAACCAATTAATGGTTCATCATACCTTCAATACTTGGAACAACGGGGAACAAGCCAAGATGTCAACGAGGCCACTTGAAGCGGGAAACCAGTCGGCACATTCAGAGGATTATACGAGTTCCCTATATGACGCTGTTGGCGCGAACGATCTCTCCATTGACCACGGCGATTCCGGACTAGGAGATATGGCTTCATACATAAACCTTGACCTAGATGGTAATTCGTCCTTTCCATCTCATTCTTCGCCTTCACATTGCAATCGTTTGTTGACAGACCCAGCGACTGACGATATTTTCCATGATATAGTTAAAACGGAGGGACAAGAGAACCTCCGCAAAGCGAACCATCGGAGCGTCCCGAAGGGTTCTCTTTCCTCGAGCGGTATTGGGAGAGCCAAGGGTTTCAATTCGATCCCAACCTACCTCTCGATGCCTATTCGTTTGGCCCCGATGCCGGCGGTGATATCTCTGGAATGAATCCTCCCAGCAGCGACTTGCAGCTTGACCTTGGAATTCCCAGCGGGGGCGATGGTGCTGAGCTACAACGAGAGGCAACTGACCCAGACCTAAGCCACGACCAAGCTAAGGAATGCGATATGGCGTTTTCGGATATACTGGGCGATCTCTCGCTTCCCTCTGTGTCACCGAATTTGAAAATGATTATAGTTTCCACAGCGATGTAGCTGGAAACAGTCTAGACCTTGGAGATATGGGGACATTCCTGCAGAATCCCGTTACGGCGGTAAATGCGGATAATTCCGAGCCGCAGGGCGTGAGCGGCATGGTGCAGGCGCTTGCGAGCCCTACCACTCCATTTACCTTCCAGTTTCCGCTAGTACCGGAGCCACTTACGCCCCAGAGTGCTCCCACCCCAGGAAGCGCCAATCCCCGTAAGCGCTTGGCATCAGTTACTCCTCCGGACCGACCGGAGCCTAAGAGGCGCGCCCCAGTCCGCACCAAGAAAGACGGTAAATACGCCGCTTTCGAAGCCAATAAGCTGCTGGACAGTACCGCTATCTACCGCCTTCTTTCGACGCCAACCAAACCGGGACGTAAAGTCGCGGTGTGGGTCCAGCGCCATCCATACGGGTCGTCGAAACACTATAAGGATATAAGTACAACCTGGTGCCATTATTCCGGCTGCAAAGGCATCGACACAAACTCGACGATAATGAAAGATGGAGAGTTGGTGAAGAAAAATTACAAGTTCCCCGTACGATGATCAGCGGGAACTACCAGGTGGCGATCGATAGCGGGTACGTCGACAAGGAGCGTATCGCTTTCGCGGGCGATAATGGAGAAGAGGTTAAGGAGAATACAAAACAGGAACGTCATGAACAGCAACGATGCGTGCTTCCACCTCGAGTGTTTCGAAAAGGCGATAGATTTCCTCGCACTCATTCGCGGTTCTATGAATAATGTCGTCGTTATGATCGATCACCGCGTCCTCAAAAAGCCCGAAAACGTAGTCGATTGGGGTGCGAGAAGGCCGCCGAAGGGCGGACCGAATCCGGCGGAGATCGAGTGGTATCTGAAATCTCCTACCGAGGAATGGATGGAAAACGTCAAGAAGGACGCGTCTTTCGAACCAGAGCCGTTGGCGAAGCTCCTGCTGAGGAGGAGGTGGAGCACAATGACAAGAAGGGGCAGGCACTGCTTAGTGAGCCGCTACGACAAATCATTGCTATCGCTGACAGGAGCGACTCGGCACCAGTCCTATCAGAGACGAACCGCAACGTGAACTATCAAGACCCGGCGCCGGAAGAGGGCGAGGAACCGTACGACTTGACGAAGAAATTTCCTCCCAAGAGCCCATCTCGTCCGAGCGAGGGAAATACTCCGCCGATGTACAAATATAAACATATGTCGATGGGCCGTTCTACCAAGATTAGAGAGAGATCTTATACGTACAGTCTATAGTTTCATGTTCTGTATCAAACTCTTCTTCTCAATAACTTCTTAACATTGTTACTGTTTCTCTTTCCTTCCTTTTATTTTCTCTTTGGTGCAAGGCTCATGAGAACGAATCCATCATGACATCAGTGATACACGGCCGTAGTATAGATTGCACTTGTTATTTCTATTGCTCCGCTTATAAGATAATAATATTGTTACAGGTTTCTAGAAATCTGTTCTTTTCAAATTTGTTTCCCTTTGTATCCCTTTCTTGTTGTTCTTAATCGAGTTTAGCCAGCGAAGCCTTGTTTTTGAAATTAAAATCTAATTTCCCATCTACATTCTGCTTAGCGCGTTCAGCGACACGCGATTCAGCTCTTCCTATTTCCACACCTCGAAAGTGATTTATTTCCTTATTAAGTAAAAAGTGAAACACTGCTCCTGCTTGTTGTCGGATTGAGAGGCAATGAATGCCCTTAGCTAAAGAAGCTATGAGAACGAAGGTGGCTTCGTGCGATAAGCAATAGTTAGTGATAGCAAATGTTAAAAATAGTAGCTTGTCCTGAGGGTGCCTTGCGAAAAGAAACTTTCAGGCCACAATGGCAACGCTGAAGCTACGATCAGTACGGTCGGATGTTGCTAAGAGTTGTTCTCGTCGTGCTTCTTAATCTCAGATATTATAGGGGTTTAGAAAAAGCAATGGGCCGACCGCGTTGATTTGTAGTATCGCGGGGTGATGCAAGCTGTCTCTCGGTGATATTTCGAGGTAAAAATGTCCGAGACCATCGGAAAAAACAAAAGATAATAATGACGATACAAATATATCGATAAATGTAGATATACCTCAGTATGTTCCGACTAAACGAGCAGTCAAGTGTTCCAAATGAAACTTCTCATCGTGTATCCCATTTTACAGCGGCGTATGAGCCAGGCAGTGCAGCAATTTGCCGTTTTCTTCTTCATCCTGCCGGATGTCTTTCAAGCTTGAAAAAAATCCTCTTGCGGGGGTCATTCGGCTTCGAATTCAACTAACAAAGCGACCTTGAAAAATTACGGCTAGCGGGTATATTGCGCAGCTTGCGGGTGGGATGTACGTGAGTTGCTTCCGGGGTGGAGCAAGACAAGGCTTTGACTGCTGCCGGGGCATCCATGTTACTCTCCCGAAGCGAGCGAGTGGAGACTCTGGATAACGGGGGTTGCCGTTTCACTTGATATTTTCTTGTCGAGAAACCTGAGCTATTTCTTTCCCGTTTTTTTTTTTTATAATAAAGTCCAAGCTGCCCACGAGCAAAAGCTAAGCCCACGGGGATAGGTGGAATATGAGCTAGTTGCTTCTGCAGCTGCTTGAATAAAAGACAAGGCTGTGAATGACTGTGATTATGTTAGGAGTAGCTTTCGTGACTTTGGAGTGAGACCTACGATCGTGGGTATAACCACCGATGTGGAGACTATTCTCGAAGAGGTTCTACCTCCTTGATTCCAATTTTCTGAACAATTTCGAAAGGACAGACAGGAGGCTAGAGAACGCGACAGGGCGATCCTCATTCCTAGCTCCACAGCTCATGCGCCCTGATTGGAACAATAGAATGGAACTAACCAGAAATAGTATAACAAACGATTGTGCATGCGGCGCAAGTGTTTTTCCAGCGGCCAAGGAAAAGGAACACGCCGGGCGCATTGGGAGCTAAAGCAGTGATTGGTTGTTTAATGAGGTGTATTTTTCTCCTCCATGTAAGGGAGGCCGAAATAAGCCCCACCAATAGTGTCGTGACGAGGTGACCTAACACCAAAGGAATCCTCCAGCGTAGTCCAGATGTACGTGAATTGCCCTCGGCCCGTGGACTACGAGGAAGCTAGGCAGCCTCAAGCAAAGCGAAAGTAGTATAAATCTATGACCTTTGAGAATGAAAGTCTGCCTTAATACGAGCAAAAATCTCGCCTGTATGGAATCCTACTCAGACTAATAGTACTTGTTAGTGAAAGGTTCATTGCAGAGCACCTTGAAAGAAGTTAGAAAAAAAAAAAAAAAAAACAGAACGAAAACTTCGAGATACGACATGGCCATGGAAGCTCTAGGAGCAGTTGTCAGTGGATTACAGATAGTCGTGTGGGTTAATAACGTTTGTAGGCTTCAAAGCAGACGGAGAAGCGGTCTATCTCGTACCAGAGAACTGAGATCGAAAGCCAACAATCTCAGGATAGAATTATCCTCCTTGGACGTCTCCAATTTCACCTCCAAGGAGATGGCAAGGCATCTGTTCTGCCAGCGACACTTAGATCAAACAATATCGGATCTTAAGGGCTGCAAAGAAAAGTATGCGGCGAAGCTCGAAACTCCGCGGATTACCTCCGTGCTGTGATACACACCAACAACAATAAACTGAGCGAATTGAAACATAAACTAGGCGAAGTTGAACAATATCTCGTGTGGATTGAGCATCGACAAGCCAGACCCTCGCGGACGTCTACCTTTGAATCCGGGAAATGTAAGTAACTCCATCTTTTCTTCCAGGGATCGAACCCATTGGTGCTAAAGACCTCCGTAAAATAGATACTCTCCAATATAGTAGATGCACCAGCTATGGAGGAGCCCTCATCGGCGACGAGGCAGAAGCTAGGCGAAGGAGAGAAAGATAGTCGGCCTCCGGCGTAGGTGATGAATTACACCTGTCCAAGACTATATAATAGCTATGGTGTATATAGCTAACTTATAGAGATATTCAGGACCACGAACCGCCGTATTTACCCGCGAATCCATTCACGTAGGATTCGAGTTTCCCCATCGGCCCCAAGACGGATTTCAGCGATAGAAATCGGAAGCGGTCTATTTCGTGAGGGGATGAACGATATTCGGAATATATAACCAACAACAAAAATCCCACCTACAAGCAGCAGTCGATATGTTACCATAGCCCTATATATCTAGAAACTCCTCTTTTTCCTTTTATCGATCATTAACATTATGTTCCATAATCAATCGTAGCTATTTTACATCTAACGAAAAAAGGTGATCTCTCATCTCGCCGATATCGCTACCGACGAAAGGATCGGTTATAGATCACGTGATAAGAAATCGTGAGATGAAAAGTGTAATTTTTTTTTTTTTTTTTTTGAAAAAAAAAAAAGGAATAAAGACGGGAGTAAGAAAGAAACCAATACCATGACTGTGCGATACTATATGTTATATAAAATCGCTGTTCGATGAATAAGTAAAGTAAAAAGTAAATATATCTATATTTAACAAAAGCGTCTCTCTTACCCATGGGTCATGTATGAGTCGTGACAGTTCTTGCAGATTCAATTAACTTGTGATTTGACGATTCTCTCAGCGTTCAAGCGCCGCCCGAGTCTGCAACCCTTCAACACTTCTGGCGCTAATCGAACCGATTCGCCGGTCCGCTATTGTTGATCTTCGATCCCAAAAGACAAGGGGGTATTCAGCCTAAGCTGAAAGAGGGCTCCACCATCACAAACATGATAGTACCCACACTATCATGCGCAGTGATTCGTTTCCGGAACGGTGTGGGGTAATTTAATCGCGGAAACGGCAGCAGTTCCGTGCGGAATGTTCATTTTGAGGCAAGCAAAAGTCTATCTCCTCCTCGAGGCAGTCTCTATAGTGGTAAGATTTCGGAAGAAGATGCTTATTGGAAGTTGCAGCCCGAATTCTGAAAGTCAAGGGAAGTGAGTGAATTGCAACGGAAGGCCGGAGGTTCCATTCAAGCCCGCGAATTTACGGTGTCGGCATGGCTTTTTCGTCTCTTTCCTAACGTTGAGGTTAGTATCCTATATCATAAAGCGCTCCAATTGTTTATTTAAGAGGCGCGAAGGGTTATATATGTAGATTCGAAAGGGGAAGGGTCAAGAACTCGTCCTAACTCAGAGAGAGGAGGAGGCCTATTTATATGGACGTTGGTTCCTTCGAATGCTGTCCTCTTCGGCAAGTACGACTCCCTTACCAGCCTCGCGGTTTCAGCAGTAAGGCGGGCGCTAAAGAGACCAAATCAACATCGAGCGAAAGGTTCCTCCCGAGTATATAGAGGCTAGTCTCTAAACACAGCCTGCTGAAGTTCCTCGTTGACAGAATGCGGCGGTGAAGTAAATAATCTTTTTCTCGTTTCTCTCTCCTTTGTCTTTTCCTTTCTTTCTTTCTTTTCTTCTGTTTAAACTCCGAGACGGAAAGGACACTGTAGAAGAGGGGATATGAGCGGGAAGACCATCCGCCAAGGCTACTGAACATCGGTGAAGATTATTGAATTTCCGGACGAAGCAGGCTGAAGAATCGGAAGCCATCCTTAGGTGTAAAGATTCAAACCCACCGATATTCAACGTCGCCAGCCTCTTTTACAACAATTCTTTCCCTGTACAGCAACCGAAACGAATGACGGTTGTTGGAATTGTGTGTCAAGGATGAGAACTACTTAAGTATTCATGTTCAGCGCAAGTGTCCAAAGTACCAGGAAAAGGTTTTCGTTGAAAGTACTTTCTATATAAAAAAACAAAAAAAAAAGGAGAAGCGGAAAGTTCCTTTTAGCAGTAGAACGTGACCTCTCTATGCATGATGAGCGAATCAAGGAGTGGAGAATTTTTTTCTTCGTCATTTTTCCATTCTATACAAAAATAATTTAGTGAAGTTGAATGATAGTTAGGATGACACAATGGTCAACGAGGATAGATTCTCAGATCAAGTGAAGAGGTAAATTAAGAATGGTCGAAATGAAGAGGAGTATTACAAGAAGTCCCACGTCAACAAAACAAATGTAAGCAAGGTTCACATTTAAGCCAGATGGCACTGGTTGGATTTTGGTTTAAACGTTCCCTTATTACGTGCTTATCAAGAAACCTTAACAATTTAAACATCATGATCTCTATGCAACACGATCGTAATTATATATAGATAAAAATCATATAAACCGGAATAAGTGCAGGAAAACTTGAAACTAAGTCCATTATTGCTACTTATTCACCCTTTGTTCCTCTTCCTCTTCGCCTTGGAGCAGCACCGGTAGAGGCTCTTCCAAGTCGTTATTTCCATCGGCACCTTCTTCAACGACCACAAAGGATAATAAACTCTTCCAGCGGCCCGAGCAGTGCAGCCACGTCGAAGCACTTGTACTTTACCGGATGCCACGCCGCTATCCTGATGAGCTCCTGGGAGTACTTGAGGAAGTACAGGGACACGCAATCGTCCGAGGTCGGGCCCTGGAGGCTCATGAAGCCCTCCGAGTTGGCTTCGAGGAATTCCCGGACATTATCGGCCGCGATGCGGAACTCCTCAAGGACCTCCGGCTTTTTCTCCTAGGGTAGTCGCTGATAGTGTTCTCTAAGATCTCGCGGCGGACGAGCTCCTTCAGCAACTCGCGGTAAGGGAGCCCAGTCTGCTCGATCCACCGGTGAGTATTGAGAACCAGGGCTCGAGACGGGGAGGACCTTGCTTTCCGATGACGATCTTCAGCATGTCTCTGAAGCCGTGGAGCTGATTGTCGCCTTCTGCCGCGATGCTATTGAAGGCCTGGCGAAGGTGGAGGTGTCGGACATTAGTTGCCGCCGTTAGTGTTGGTGGCGGGGCAGGTTGGAAAAGGCCCCCCACACCTCTCTCTCGCGCGGGCCAGAGATTTCCGACCGGGGCGTTGCTCGTACCGGCTGGTAATTGATATCGACAACCGCGAATTCGTCGTCGAGCTGCTTGAGGTACTCCGTGATTGGGCCTTCGGTATCTAAGGGACGATCGAAACGACGGAGAGGCACAGGAAGAAGCGGAAAGAACCGTTCTACTACCGAGACGTTTTCAATCCTGTTGTCGGCTTGAACATCTGGGTAAAAGAAACAATAACATTATTAGGGAAGGGGGGGAGGGGGTTGCAGGAGCTACAAAAAGCGGAAAGATGAGAAGAAAGTAGTAATCGAAGCAATACAGGAATGACAAAGGAAAAGAAGGTACAGTCATTTTGAACTAGAACGGCGACAAAAGAAATGGCTACTAAGCACGCTTGACGTTTGTTTTTTTTTTGTTAAAATTGTAAAAAAATTAATAATAATAATAATAATAATAATAAAATAAAATAAAATAAAAATAAAATAAAATAAAATTAGAAAAAATTTAAAATAAATTTAAAATTGTTTATTATAGCTTGAAAAAGATAAAATATTAAATTTGTTTTAAAAATCGTACGAATATATGTTATATCGAATGCGCCGAGCTTTAATAATGATGTCGACGATGTTATTACGTTGCTAGTTCATGAGATTTAGTATCAGTAGAGCGTAATAAGTGATATATTTATTGAAAATAGGGTTACTTTACCTAAAATAACAGTTGGCTAATATTTGCTAATAAATAAATAGATAATAACCCACTAGTATCAGGTTAAATAGAAGGATATAGTTGCGTTTATTGGCTCACATTTCTTAAAATATTGCCCTCACACCGGCTATTAATTATGGATGATTGGCAACAGTCCTGTTACAGGCAATTTCAATTGTGTTACTGAGAACTTGAATGAAAGGGAATATATACATGACTTCCGAAAAGCAAAATTAAGCCTCTGCTGCCTCAGAAGAGTATTCATCCACTGATTCTCCCAAAAGCTTGGACACCCAAATGTGTAATGCATGTGACGTATATTCGATCTTGGGAAAGGTATAAAGGCGAAGAAACACTGAGGAATACCTGTTTGTTTGCCTGGCCGAAGCACTACTCCGAGATACATCAGCTATATCTGAAGGTACTTTGCGAAGTTGTACCTCCCTGTCAATCATGTCGTATCCCTTCGTACTCGCATCAATCAAAAGAAAAAACTGTGGCATCCAGCTTCTTTTCAAGCAACCGTGGGCAGATCACGGAGTATGCGTAAGACTCTTAAGCGCTGAAAAAATAAAGCATACGATTTTACCGAAATTTATAGAAACAGGCGCAGATTGTATACACCACCATCCCCACTGAGAATAAGTGAAAATTCCCAAACAAAAATTATGAGCTAACATGTCGCAATTGTTTCTAAAGAAGACGCATGCATTTTTGGAGATGCATGTACGTATGGCGCATCATGGTTCAAATGATGCGCGTGGAAAGACATAGAACGACCCCGTTGTCGCCCACCAGGGCTAAGCAGGGATTAAACCTCATCGAGTTAAATTATACACCTCTAATATTAACTAATATCTTCTTATTTTTAAATTTCTTGCATGAAAGTCCGGCATGCAGGATGGGCAATTATAGTATACCCTGATTGATGAGTCCTCGCGAGGGATTAGGGGGTGGAGAGATGGTTGTGATTTGGCAATCAGGAGAAGCTCGTGTCCACGAGACCTTCGACGAACACGGTCGACGTGGAGAAACATCATATCAGCCTGCAAAGGAAGGATTTGCCGTGTGCTTTTGTTAAACTGTCTTATTAAATACAAATCCTCTTGCATCTAATAGAGGGAGTTTTGTAACAGTAAAATTACGAAAGTCCACCAGAAGTATTGTAAAGTCTCCTTGAGTATCGTCTACAGATACTAGGAGCCTTCCGATGATATGCGAGCGGTTGCCCAAGCCCGTGCACGCCCAGGTTTGAGCGCCAGCCTTTATACAAAGACTTACATGAATACTGAGAGTGAAGAGGCCAATTGTAGATACGCCTTGTAACTTAGCTAGAGAACTTGTACGCCCTAGAATATCGATTATTCCTTACTCACAGTAGCCTTGGTATCAGAGAAATATATGCTTTGAGAGCTAATTGGCCGAAGAAAGTGCTGTGAGCATGATCGCGACTATGAATATGAGAAATAGAGGCATGAAACGTTCACAATAATATTGCGAGCACATAGTATTTTAGCCATAGAACAAGACTTTCTCGCCTATAATCAAGGTATGAAAGCGTCAAAGAAATTTTGGCTCTCTGCAAAAGCATAAATATGTCCATCATCCCCTTCCGACATGATTCTCGGAGCTTAGTTCCCAGCTATTTGATATCATCCTTCCATTTCTCAACGCACTACTTATTCCACACCTTTAACGGCACACCACTTAATATCGCTCATCCTTGAATATCTTCAAGTGCTAAATCGATTTCGAATAATTGCTTCAGATCTTATATATAGATATATACATCCTGCTTCGTTTTCAATCCGTAAAATATGGTTTCCTCAAATCAGGTTGTTCTTTGGGGTATCGATGCAGGAAATGTCTTTACTGGTAAGCGTACCAAAGCACTATTGCAACCTGTTTAGTCCAATGCCTTCTAGCTTTCCCTTGCATCGTAATTTAAAATTTTAACGCATCCGAAATAGAAATAAGCTATTGTACCGCTGACAATAGTCGCCGCGTATGATTCGGAACTTTCATCCTCCTAACGGAAGCAAGCCAGTTTCTAAAATTCCTCTCGCGTTTATTACGATACTTCCGTGAGGCCGGTAACCTGGACCATTGGTTGGCCAGCACCGGATTCGTCGACAGCGACGACTATACCCTGCACAAAATTCAAACAGTGGTTCTCGAAGCGGTTTAGGGATGAGCAGAGCCAAAAATCATCCCGACCTCCATGGGAAGGGATCACAAAGACATGGCAGCAGGTCTTCTGTGACTTCCTTTCTAAGGTCTACGAGCATATCGTCGATTACGCTATAAAGCATGCGTTGCCTCGATTTGAAGAATACTGGTACTTCAGCTTCAGCTTCCCAACTAGCTTTTGCGAAGGAAATGTTCCTGAACTCGACATCAAAACTTACAAGGATATTATCGCATCGGAAGAACACTTCGCCCAGCATAAGGATAGGATCCTTATCGGACACGAATCTGAAGACGCAATTATTTATTTCCTCAAAAGGCATCAGAGCAGCTTTAAGCCAAAAGATCACGTCTTATTCATCGACGTTAAAGAAAAGGATACTGTAGGTTTAATTTTTGCCTAATCACTATCCATTCAACGCTCCTACGGTATATAGTACACGTGTCCCTCCGTGTAGATTCTAACGACCCGTCTAATTTCAACAGGAATTCGTACTCTTTATTATTAATAAAATCGGCTCGATTACGGAAGTAACCAAGAACTCTGATTGCTTAGGTTTGTAACCATTCTAAATTTTAACGCGCTGGAAGTATCCAGGAATGTATATCTACAAGGTGCTGACGATGATCCCTTATGTCCTAAATTAAGGCAAAAATTGTGGGTCGTTGAGTATAGATTATGCTTTTAAGCGAGATCTTGAAAAGTTCCCGAAGCGTCCACGCAACAGCCTTACGAGACCGAGGCAGAGCTCCAACATATTTTGAAAGCTTTTAGGGCGGCCGTCGAAGCCTGTCATGAGCACCGTGAGGTCCAACGAACCTTAGAATTCCCACGCCCTGGGAATAAAAATGGGCCTTTGGTCATAACCGGGTACCGCATCTCTATTTAGTAGTGTATGTTCTTGGGTTTGGTTTACTGACTTTTCCCCAAAAATTACCAGAGAGAAATGGAAGGATTACACTGGAGAATCCTATGCTAGGGTGGCATCAGTTACAAACGGTCTCCAGCAGCAAATAATGGACAAAAACCTAAGGTAAATTCATATTTGATATTCTTGTGAATTTTTCCAAGCTTAAATACCATACTAATACCTATATTCTTACGAAGGGAATTTTTTCTACAGGCGGCATGGGCTCTATTCCTTGGTTCATCAACTTGATGAATTTTGAAGTGAATGAATCTCGCCCCGACATCAAATTCCCCAGGACGGAGAATGCGTGAGTGATTTGACATACATGGTGTATAGTACCTGTATCCATAGGTAATGACTTACGATATGTTCTTTCCATTACAATAGCGCCTCAGCGGTATGTTTGGGTTCCTTGGAGCGTGGTCTACAGCTTGTCCAATCAAACAATATGTTGAAACGGAGCTACGCTATCGTACATAAAAACGAAGAAGAGCCGTTTCTTGAGGAGATCCTCCAAGAGGTACAGTTTACAGAGTTGATTTAACACCAACGATTTTATCAAGCATCTACTAATGCCTTCACTAGGGATTATATTTTGATACCAAAGCCGGCTTAGAGCATAAAATCAGCATTCCTTATAAGTTATCCAACAAGGAAAAAAAGTCGAAGACGCTTACTTTGACTATTTTGTCCTTAATGGACCCAAACCTCAGAAATATGATCGTAAGTACCTCATGATTAGACGGCCTTCCTCCGTGACGTGCAATTTCTTTAATACTAATTCCTTTTCTTCGAAACTGCAATAGCATCGATTTATGAGCATCGCAACATTGATCTGAAGGATATTGACATATCCCCCTTCTTTGTTGCAAAGCGAAGCTTGATAAGTAGATCGCTCTCCAGATCGAAAGTCCTGACCCATGTCCGCAGATTTATATATCTGTCGGATATTGTGAGGAAATATTCACAATGACCATGTTCGAGTCTAACCATCCAGATCGCCTTGACACGATTTGTATAGCCACCATGACTTTGAGGGAAGAAGAGTGGCATCAGGTCTGTGACTTCAATAATGACCTTTATGACTGATCCTCCCGGTTTCAACTTTGATAACTTTTACTGCGTCTTCTCTATAATTTTCATCCTTAAAAAAAACCCCGTCTTTTTAATAATTCTCTTCCATTCTTTTCAACTTAATTTTTTTTTTTTTTTTTTTTTTTGGCTGTCCTTCCCATGCCCCTTTCCTGAAACTTTTGTAACGAGTGGTCGAGAGCCACAAGGTTCTCATAGTAATATGACCCCACTCCAATACTTGCTTCTTACTTCCCAATATAATAACTTCATTCCCTTGCCCTAGTTACTTAATTTACATTTTGAGTCCTCGAAATTGACACGAAGTGAGGTCTATACCAAATGTCACAGGAAAAAGGTGTCGTTGACCATGTTGGAATGGTATTAATGTGAACAAGCCTTGTGTAAGAGGTCTGACCCACTAAATGTTTGTGCAACATGTGAGCTGCCAGCCTTCCAACTGTAGAAGTCCGCCGGAAGTATTGAGTCCGCATTGCTGAAAACAAAAATATCAAAGTAAGAAGAAGGCCGGTTGAGTAATGAGGCTTCAAACCAATTCTGTCACGATCATACGATACACGGCGAGGTACCTGGGTTCGATTCCATGGATAAGCTTTATACTTAGACAAATTTTATTCGATCTTCATGTAGCAGGCCTCTAAATCTATGTAGTATAAGCACGTTTTTTCCCCCATTCTTCTTTGTCAGAGGCCACTAATTATAGTGATGATATACATGAATCTAAAATAGCTATATACTCAATGTTCACTAATAATAATACAGGAATATACGCATAGAGAGCTGAGCGTAATTGACTTTCAGCCGATTTTCAATGTTTTCTCCACAGAAGGCTTGTGACGAACTTACTGGTAGTTCATTATTTTTTTTGGCTATAAAGATATTTGTCGGCGGGATAGTCTGCTGTACCCGGCGATGGAAATTTAAGGCGGATGCTACCTGTACAAAAGTAATGATATTCTAGAATCCGCTTATTGATACCCTGTCATCGCAGTAGAGCGTTCAACAGGGACGCGGGAGACGCTTAATTTGACACCGTCTGTTTACAAAAACGGTGCGGTGGCCACCAGCCTTGTTCTTCTCGCCGGTATTGGTTTAGTGTGGGATTGTTCCCGTAATTTACCGCATTTTCTGGATATGGAAGTTTCCTTTCGTCGTTCCTGGAGTTCTGTTGCATCAAAGCCTCGCCGCCTATTGTTTGAGGTTAGTATAGCCAAAATTTGGTATATCGCTACTATCTCCATGCATGAAACAGTGCAGAAGCACCGTTTCAACAGTCAATAACCTCTCGAATTTTGAATATACAAAATCTCGATCCGCTAGAACTTCGAGACATTCACCACCCATTTTCCGAAACCAAAACGGCAACCTTGACGTTGAAATAAGGTTCGATAGCGCTTGCGGAGGCCACTAGAGGATGTTCCAGGCGCTAAGGCAGGACCCACCCAAATCGCGCGACCAAAGTATCGAAAATAGCTCTATTCGGATTCCCTGCGTGCAGTGGAGTCTGCGAGCTCCGCGAGCCAATCGGTCCGCTTCCGCGATGAACCCAACATTCTTGCATTGCTATTTCTCACCTCCCACCGTTCATCCTATTTTCGCCCCCCGTGATCTATAACGCGTCCTTCAAGCATTCCGTCCATCCCTAGCTCAGAGCCCCATTCTAAGCCTCTCATGCGATCGCCGATCGAAGCAGGCTTTTGAGTCTTGTCCAGCATGTTCCACCGCCTGCCACAGCCATTCTCTATCCTGCAGGTTGTAATCTCATTTCGATTTAAAAGGAAATTTTTGCTCTTGAGAAAAATCCCTCAAGTACTAAGTTCAGGCTTAGCAGTTTCCCTTGCATCGTGATCTCCAGTGGATCCTTTCAAATATCTCGCAATACTTGATCGCGAAAGCCTCCTTGCCAGCCATGATTTGTGATGAAAGTGCAGACGCCACGGTGAGCTGGAGCTGAAGCAGGAGAATAGTTCCTGGGGCTCTGACGGAAGGTAGAGAGCAGCGCATTTGGGAACGCATTCTGTCAGCCTCGTCCGGGGCTCGAGCTTGCATTTCTGAGGATCGCAGGTAGCTCTCAATTTTTAAATGTGGAGTATCGACAACGCCATCGCTAACCAGAGTTGGTAGTTTCGCGCGAATGGCCCCAGCACATTGGTAAGGGGCGTCCCTTACTATAGTGTGCCAGCTTTATTTCTCCTTTCTTTCCTTTTTTGTCCTTTGACAAGTAATTCTCCCGCGTTCCCGGGCTGTTTTTTGTTGAGGGAAAAGCAAGGGTCTGCAGCGAATAAAATTAATTAAACAATAGACCCTAAAGTGACCGCCAGAAAGGACTACTCGCGGGTAGATTTGGTAGGCGATATCGAGCCAGGATTCGAGACGTTTATACCCGCTAATGTATCCGTCTCTTCTCGACGCGTGATAATGCACTCAACTAGCATTATCACACATTCCAACAGCCCGGTTTGCGTCTCTGGTTATTGGTATGGGGGCGTTTTTTTCTCCTTTGGATCGCGATGGCGTTTGAAAGCCCAAAAAAAATTTTTTTTTTTTCTTTTCCCTGCCCTATGTCCTCTAAACCTAGGGATGCGACGTGAACGTTGAACCTCCATAAGTTCGATCGATTAACAACCGTTTCGATCTTATATTATATAATATAACAACCTGACCACAGCCTTATTCCTAAACAATGCCGCAGTTAATGGGTAGTTCCCACGAGATATTGTGTATACCGACTACCAACGACCAACGCAAAATCTCGAAATTGGTGTCGACGTGATAGCGTCTTTGTATCAATGTCTCAGGCACTCCAGCAAAACGTGAATCAGCAGGGCTTTTCGGTCGTATTTTCTGCCGGCGGGAGGCCTGTCATCGCCGCCATTCGTCCAGGTCCAGCCTCTCCACCCAAGCTCGCTGTGCCAGCTGTCAGAAGCGAAGGTATACACCCCCGAACTAGAGATTGATACCGAAGAGAGGAAATGGCGAAGAACTTGGCGCTTTAGGGTCGCTCAAGGAAACGTTTTAACCTGGCCCGTATATCTCCGCTAACACTTTAACGTGACACGTACAGACCGAGGACATGCAAACTTGTCCCGATACTACCCGCAGCCAAACTGCTCCGCAGACCAGCGGAATAGCGAGAAATTGGGAAAAGGACCGACGAGACCGCGAACGGCGTGCCCAGGGTGGAGGCTCGTAGGCATTCGCGATACTTCAGCCAAGCGATGAGCCCTAAACGGCCGATATGGGCTATGGACACAGCCTCTTTATATGGCGCTCTTGGTTCAGCGTCGGCGTAAGTCGCACTGCAAATATGGTAGTGTGATATATTACGCTGTCCATATGCCGAACATGTTTGTCAGGCGTGGACAAAGATTATTCTTCCGGAGCAATACAATGAGATCTTGGCCCGCTGGATGTTTTGCGCGTGCGCTCAACTACCGCCGGACCACGAAATATGAGCGTATTATCGATGGGTGTGCGAGAAACCGCAGGTTCGAATCCTAGAACGAAGCGATATCAGTATTTGACGCGCCAGATACAGTCACATGATGTCGTACTGAAGCCTTGTGCCTTATGATTTTTTTTTCTCTCTTTTTTTCCCTTTTCTTCTCATGCTTGGATTCCTGTATTTTTTCGCCCGATGTGGTACCCATTTTGGAAGTCACGCAGAGATACACATCGACAACATTCTCATTTCGAAGAAAAAAAAATTATGGACACTTAATAAACCCCGGAGGATGAGATATGGAGGAACGCTGAAGAGACCAAGGTCCTGAAAACGATATACCAAACTTCAAGAGAGAACTTAGAAAGGGTTATACATACCCTTTCATGGCCTTCAGTTCTTTCTATGACCGGTATATATCGAAGAGGACAGATTTGACCGTACGAAAATATCGCGTTACACAAAGTGTTTTGCAGGCTTGTTCCTCTGTATTTGCGGTCGGTGTCCGTTCAGTCGCATCTGGGTGCATTCCGGATTTCGGAGGCAGTGCATTCGTCGAAGACACAGTGAGAGGATCAAGAGAATAGGGTGTTTTGTGTCCGAAGCGCGCGAAGTGGTCGAGTTAGCCAAAGTCTCGCGCGGAGAGTCGCGTCGGGTCAACTTGAGCATCCGTCATGATAGCCTATGGGCCACAGCGCCTTAGGATAGCGTCCGGTACGCGTTCCAGAATTCGATACGTCGTCCAAAGCCCCGGATAATTGCGAAAAATACCCGGCTTAACGTTGTCAGATGTAATATGAAAAGAAGGAATTGGGGGAAATGGGTTCGCGATAAAGTGTCCTTCGACCGGGGGTATAAATGATATTGTTGGCATCCTGACTAGTCTTCCAACACCGAGTTAATGTAAGGGGGCAGCCGACGAGGGCGAAAATGGAAAGGAAAGAAAAAATCGCGTGCTGCGGAAAAGGACCGCATGACAATAAAGCAATATAAAAGTTGAAGAAGAAACGACCACTAGGAATTGGGCACGACCAAATTATTGAAAGCACAGGAAGTTAAAATGGCAAGCAGCGAGGAAGAAAGATCTTCAACAATAGGCATTAAATCAATAAGTTCATTAACGAAGAAGAAGATATTGTAATAGTTATCAAGACGGTAAAATGGCTAATAGAAGAAAGCCAACACTCTGGTATATACCAACGTAACTCTTTACCTTGTACTAGTACTGCACTGTTCGCTCAAATATCGGTACCGTGCCCGCCATCCGAGTTTGGTGCCTTTGCTGACTTCCGATATTATTATTATCAAACTTCCTGGTGGATGCTCCAATACGGACTGAGACAGGGCGATTTCACTCGTCCCAAGTAGTTGTATAAGCTTGTAGGATACCATCCAATGTTTACCCTATTTTTCTGTAAAGATATCCTGTAAATATACACCTAAGCGGACACTACAAAATCAAAGCCTTCTGTTCTGTTTTAATCGGAAAGACAGAAAGCAAAATTTCTTTCATATTCTGCTTCGTAATCTTACCAGAGCCCAAAATTCCGGGACGTGGTACAGTAAGCGACAACGCAGAGAACCAAGGAATACTTTGGGTGGAAGTCTTCATATGCAGAAAGCGCTCTGTATAGAAAAAATCAACCCATCAATTTTAGGTATATTATAGAAAAAGCAATAAAGCCTAAGACTTTTGTCCAATTTTCATTGGAAGATATTGCTGTTCGCCAATCAGGAGAAAATAACCGAATAAATAAAATAAAAATACAAACACAAAAAAATACTGGTATTATTTTGGCGGAACGTTGTAGTGGGGGAATAGGTACTCAGCGTAGGTGCGAATAGCAAAAATAAGAGTTTGAAGCAGAATTTGTATGGCTGCAGAGATACATGTATATATTTTCCTTTCAACAATGAATCAAATCTACTTGATGATGAATGGTCGTTTTCCTGGTACCATGGTAAACCGAGGAGAAAATAGTTGTAGACGACTATAGGAACGACATACCAGTCTGTTCCAGACAAGGCTGGTATTTGGGGAACAACTTTTCTCAATCCAAAGCAGTTAATAGTAGAGCAGATGTATATGCTTGTCATTTGTATCTGCATGTAAAGCATAAACTCCGTGACTCCTTATCGGGCATCCACTTCATGAGCGTGAAGAGTCAATCCAACTGAGAACTGTAATTCGCCAGTCTCATCTCGCGGTATCAGAGGACCCAGACTCCAAAGTTCATGTGTTGGAAAAAAAAAAGGAGTTCTTGACTCTGTTGCTAATACTCCTAGCCAACTGCGGACTTCGAATGGTGTTTAGTCATGTATTCTGGGACGAGATATTATTCCCTTAATAGTGACAGAAGTTCGTACCAAAGGTCGGTGCAAAAAGACAGCTTCATATATTGTGTTGTACCTCAAAGGTAAAATCTCGCCAACGAGGCTTTGATAGTCGACAGTTGTCTTGTTTCTTCGCGAAGCCGATGCAATGGAGTTTTTCATAGCTCTGAAGCCCTCACTTTACGCCCCCGGATCTCGATATATATACGTTTAGTTCCACTGCAGAAAATTGTGTATCTAAAAATCGCAAAATAGTAACAAATGAGAGATGAAATAAAGGCAAATCCATCAGCTTCCTCTTCTCCGGCAATAGTCGTTAAACATCATAAACAAAGAGATCAAGGGATGGATTTTAAAATAAGGAGGGCCAAATTTTCACTGGTAGCTGTGGATTTTGGTACCGTTTGCACGAGTAAGCCACCCACTGCCAACACACAATTCCTACCCAGACACTTCCACCGTTTCGCAAAAACGGATTTTGTTCTTTTCCCTCGTCATTTCTTACATCTTAAAAGAAATCTTCATGAACTTCACCATCAGGATATCTAATTCCTGCTTCGAAATCGCCAGTCCATGTTCTCACCGTCTCCAGCCTGTTTCGCTATCGTTTATTTCTTTGCTGGACGACTCATGTTGCTCAAAACTCTTTTGGGATCTCGCTTCTTAATTATCCTAGAAGTACTCATGGCGTCCCCCAAACTAACACCCATTTTGAATTCCAGAAGCTGTCTACGGATTTCTCAGCTATAATATCGATTACGGGTTTCGGTACCGAGATGCCGGTACCTTTCAGTGGTGCGCTACACCTCAATACGCAACTGGTCAGTTCATGGAGCGACGAAGGGTTGAAACCTACCATCAGCGATTCGGAATCGGGGCGATGCTTGGGGTTTAAACATTTCCTTCCGTCGCTGTAGACTTTTCGGCAAATCTACACCAAATTCAAAGCCGTTGCGGATGACAAAAATTGGCAATGTCTATCTGAATGCTGGATAGTCTTGCTTTCCTGGCCAGAGTACTTGACGAGTGAGACGTAGAGACGTTTCGGAACTTAATCCGTTCACGTACCGGCTTTAGAAACCCGGATTGTAGATTCAGGCAAGAGGCCCAGATGTCGGCGTTTTGCGCTATCAGGAAGATCCTCAATGAAAACCAGCCCTATGATCTCAAGGGACTCACCGGGTCGGAATATCAGTCTGACGCCATAATTTTATGTGATACGGGCGCTTCTGTCGTACGGAAAAACTTTTTCAACCTCACCCCCACCCCCCCCCCTTTTTTTTTTTGCAATAAGAACTGACGGTAGTATCTCCTATAGAAAGTACAACCCTATCATTTGAAATCTACTGAGCCCGTTGTCGAGCTGGTCCGTACAGAGCCAGAAATACGAGGGACTGGTAAGTTCACCTGCGAAACCAGTTATGTTTACTTATAAATCACCCAAAAAATGGGGACATCAGTGCACCTGGATGGCAGTAAATCAATCGAGAAGCAATTCCGGGCAGATTTACGGAACAAGATCTTGGATAAAGACACTCGCAGAGAGCTCGAAAATTCTCTTGATGAGTGGCATACAGTCCAAGAATTTGTTGCACCCAAAGAATCATTTGAGAGCGGCGACGTCAGGGCTTGTCTGTGCAGCTCTTCGGGCGCTTGGAGGACAATGTCCGGATCTCGACGGGAGATTTCATATCGACAGGTGCGCCTCATGAACTCTATGTTCCACATGATACCGGAATACCGCTTCGTATTGACTGGAATTAGAGAATGGATGATATCGTATTTCAAGGGCCCTATAGAAAATACGGTCTTTGACTTGAAAGAATGTGTTGAGGCATGCAAGAGAGCAAACGTTTCTGTTGGAGTACGAAGGTGTCACCATTTTTTTTTTTTTTTGCCTCATATATACACCTCATATGAACACAATACGCTTCTAATTACTAATTTTCGCCAGTATATTCTGATTACGGGTGCCTTTAGTTCCTCATCGTAAACTCTCGAAGCTGGAATACGAGGAGAATTTAACGGACAGGAATCGACATCATAAGAATAGAAGGAGGGTATGCACTAATCAATTCTCTAACAACAATTAAAATTGAGGTATTAGGGTCTCTACTAACTCTTCGGCAAGGAATTGGCGGTTTCGAAAGGGATGATCGAATCTTTTGTGCGTGAGCTCCAGCTACTAGAGGCAACTACTGCCCACGCCAGTTATAGGCTCTTCTACGGAGAACGAGTCACAATAAATTAGTCCTTAGTCAATGAACTTCAACTTCTCCCAACACACAGACCGCGATAGGGTACTATGCTAATGAGTTAATTTTCCAGGCCAAGCACATAGCGAACTTCAGGCAGAGCCATTTATAGAAAAGCTGCAATACAAGAAGGATACCCACTCATACCAACTCCGTATAGCCTGTGACAGGGGAGACCCTGAAGGAAGATGCTTCAGTCGTGATAAACGTACCTTTCCTCCTTATTCCTTTTCGTTTATGCTTTTGAACTTCCTATCGCTTCCGGAGTATATTCGTCATACTAAAATTATAACGAATCCGTTAGGAAGCTGCCGGTTATACCGTCCAACATAGATCTCGCTGATTTGAGACATCACGCCCGAGGCAAACGGCTAAGTTTCCTCAATATTTCGTCGTCGAGTAGACGAAAGTCCAACGCGAAGGATTTCAGTATCAGGGTTGAGGTTGTCAATTCCGATTTGAGGTTTACCATCCAGCTTGATGATGGAAAGGAGCAGCGACCGATCGTGCATACCATACAGAAGGCGTGAGCTTCTACGCTGTTCCTCATCTGTACCTTTGGGTTCTCACCTAGACCAGTTCAGAGAACAAAACCGAGACTTCCTGAAATATTGTCTCTCTCGTTTTCCTCTCCTCCTCCGCTCTTTTTGCCTTCGCCGCTTTGGTTGGCTTAGGTTTTTAGACCAGACTAAGCGCAGTAATCCTACAGTAGCACGGAAACGCTAGCCAGGCTAGGTCGCTTATCCGCGTCAATATTTTGCACTAATTGCTTGTGTTACCTGGGAAATTGACTCAGGGAGAAGACTATTCCCGAAATATTCACATTTTTTTTTTTTTGCGTGCTTAGGCTGATATGACCGTTGTAACTTAAGCTACGCTTCGCGATATTGTAAAATTTCCAATTTGAGTAGGCGCGTAGAGTACGTTATATCATTTGTCTTTCATATTTTTAAATCCTAATCTACTCTATGCTACCCTTGCTTCCCTGGAAAGGAGGAAGAAACACTCTTCCCTATTGGCCAGAAATAGGAACGTTGTTACATATCGGTACCATGACTGCTTTTAAGTTACAACTGTAAGTTAAATAAGCGAACCATGAAAATTTATGAAAAAGGTAAGAAAACAAACGAAAGAACAGATGAAAAAGTAATTGAAAGTGAAAATGAATATGTTGGTATAATGGGACACATTGGTGGGTCTAATTACCTACCCAATTGCCTCCATTATTTTCCTAAAAACACCTCTAAGCCAACGAAATATAGGCGGCGCTCCTGTTCTCAATGATGCCCTATTTTCGTTATACTTTCTGAAGGTGTGGCACACCTCAAGCCTAGGAGCTGAGGGCATGGATTCTGCTTTTTTAAGCAAGGAAAGTTGTGTGAACTCTTCACCCATTTCTTCATGCCACTTTGTATATCCAGAAAGCAGAAACTTCTTTTTTTTTTTTTTTTTACCGCTTATTTGAAGCACTGGAACGATTCGTCTAAAAACCTGCTTATAGTAGCTAATACGGAATGAACGGAGCGGGAGGAATGGGCCTTGCCGACACCCGTGATAAATCTAAAGCATGAGTCTAGTATCTATGCTAGAATATCATTGTTTTTTCTGCTGTAAGTATACTCCGACCAAAAAAGTGAGTAATGGCTGTATTTTTTTTTTTTAAAAAAAAAAAAAAAAATACATAAATACATAAATAAATAAAAAAGAGTGAGCTCAGGACGGCGTGCCGTTCGCTTTCTCTGGTTCCCAACTGCGAACGTGAGTAGATTTTTGAATCATAAAATGAGGCCGTTTTCTCACTTTTGCGCATGAGTTCGAAATGCAGTGTAATCCGCTGAAGTGTGCTATGCAACAGGGTTCTGCTATAGAAGCCTCTAAAAGTTCGACGATCCATCTTTCGAAGACAGATCGTAGAAGTATGTACTTGATTCATGGGCAGCATACGCCTAACTTTTTCTTTTTCTTTTTGCATTCTACTTAAATCGAAGCCTTTAATCCTTCAGAAAAAATATCACCAGATATATTCGTATACGGACATACCGAGCCCAAAAACCAGGCAACGGCATCGAAAATCACGATCTTTTATAGGCCGGACATACTTCCGCTTTGACGCTGGCAACTGGCAAACATGCGCGATGACAGAACTTTCTGGCAAGCATATACATGCAGCTGTTTTGCCTGACCAACGTAGTGACATGGTGGAGAGAGAGGGTGTGTGGGGAAAATATGCAAAGTTGGCGATAAATCTGGCGGCGCCTGTTGGCTCGTCGACTCCGAGGTTTGGCTGGCTAACACGTCGACTGCCCACTCAACCCCCTTTCATGCGCAGGATGCGTCTCTCCGCGAGGAGGCCCGAGTGTAGTTAGAGCTGTTCTGAGTATCTCGAGTGTATCTCGATTGTTTTTTTTTTTTTTTTTTTTAAAAAAAAAAAGAAAAGAAATAAATTCTAGACGTTTGCAAGCTGTTAACTAGCTGATGTATCTTCTAGTCGTTCACTTGCATCTTCCCGACTTTACGGGGTCCTGTATCAGTCCGTAAGAATAACCGTGCACTGGCAAGCGCTTTTGGTTTGTCTTACTCACAATGCAATACATTGTTACTGGAAGCGCTTGCAGCTCCTTATGAGTGCTATCTAGAAAGGATTCACAGGCAAAGTAGGCTTGTAAACGAGAGTCAATGGCAGAATAACGCTCCTTCCCTCTTAACCAATGCTAACCTCGCCTTCCGAGGCGTACAGAAATTGTCTAAGAGATTACAAATTACAGAAGGACGAATCACTGCTCGGTACTATAGTTAACGAGAGACAGCGTTGACCAGAAGAGCGTAGGTCACATTGACATTTACTTCCAATGAGAACAGTGACGGTATGCAAGAGAGGATTCAATTATACGGCGGGTCCGTTGGAAAATAATGGCCATAGCGTTACCAATAATGCTAAGGTACGTAAATGGAAACAGTCTGCAGCGCTACCCGAACATTAAAATAAATAATTGTCAGGGAGTTAAAAACAATAGTAAGTATCAAGCACGATACATCCCCTTCCTAGGCTTTGATCCCATAGCCTCCTCATCGATATCGATCCTGCATCCTTTCCTCGAACTCTCTTTGCCAGCTCGATGATCCTGACTGCATCTCTGGATTCTTCTGGTTTAACCATGAGCTCCTTCTGAGCCTCGTCGACGGACTTTCCGTCCTTTTCGACTAGGTTCCAAACCTTGACGAGGTTCTTCCAGAAGAGGACGTAGTCGCCTTTCACGGCTGGTGTTTTACTGAGGAAGAATCGAGAGTTGGGATCTTGCACTTCATCTTCGACGGGGAACACATCGCCCATGCCTTCGCCAGTAGCAGGGGCAGGTGGAGCCTCCTTGTTCTCTTCCTCATCGTCGTCGTCGTCATCGTCGGTCTTTCTCTTCTTAACAGGCGTAAGCGCTCAACAGTATTCAGAACTCCCCAGTCGCTCGGTAACTCCTGACCGTAATTCGGAAGCGTCGGCGCGTTGGAGAGGTGCTGCTTGAGCTGCTCCTCCTGAACGTCGAGGTGGATCTTGCTCCAGCTCCCCTTCCAACCGCGGATGTAAAACCTCAGCTGCCGGTCCGCGACCGACAGCATGGAACTCTTGAGTTCCACCTGCAAGTCTTTCCCGCCATTCCACTGATTAGCCTTATCGCGGTCCTGCCATTCCATCAGTATGGTAAATGAATCTTCAACGTCGAGGGGCTCCTGCCGCCGCTGGTTGAAGAGGTGTGCGGAGATCCAGTTGGGAGTTCCGAAGAGGTAGAGGACTTGGTCGATTAGGTGCGAACCGAGGTCGTACAGGATGCCCGTTCCGGGGACGTTCTCGGACTTCCATCCCTTCGACGGAGCATACGGGCGGTAACGGTCGTAGCACGATTCTAGCTCGATGAGCGGCGTGAGCTGCGACTTCGTTGGCTCCTTAGTTAGGATCGAAACGAGCGTCTGGAAATCGGAGTCCAGCCGACGGTCTGTTCGAAATACGCAAATTACACAGATCATAATCAGCAACTGCTCATACAGGACATGGAAAAAGAGGAATGGAGGAAATTTATACTTTGGAAAACCGTAAGTATCTTCCCTTTCTCCTTAGCGAGCGCTATCAGCTCGTCACATTCCTCCGCCGTCGGGCACATCGGCTCTCAACAAGCACTAATAATTTTTTATTTTCCTCACGTCAGTACAACCCCTCTATTCTTAACAACACCAGGAATAACAAGAGATATATACGTACCATGCTTCCCCGCCTCCAACGCTTCCCTGACGAAAGCGTAGTGGCCCTGGCTCGGCGTAGCCACGACGACGAGGTCCACCTCCGAATCGGCGAAGAGCTCCGCCGCGTCCCTGTAGTGCTTCGCCGTCGGGTACTCGACGTCACGTGGGGCATGTACGATGCGGGACGGAGGCGAGGCGAGGAAGGGATGGACGCGGGGTCCTCGGAGCTTCGGCACGCTGCACGACGGCGTGGACTTTGGCTCCGGGGCAGTTTATGATGAAGGGATGTGGAGAACGCGGGTGGACATGCCGTAGCCGATGAGGCCGACGTTGAGGGGCGGGGGTCGGCCATGTTTTTGGTTATTCTCTGTTTTTAGGTCTTTATTGTAAGATATTTTCGAGGGTTAAGTTCTCGACAGAGAGCAAGCTTTTAGATGACGAGGACTTGACTCTTATAAATCAATTTCAAGATGTCCAATCTAGTAGAGAGCCTCCCGATAAGAGATCGCAGTAGTGGAGTGTTCAATTGTATGTATGGGTGATATAGTTCACCCTGAAGTAGTGGTAATACTATAGTGGATCTTCCACAATCCAATAACGTCCGAGAAAACGTGCCAACGTAGTGATTCAGAAAAACGACAGGAGAATTACAAAAGGCGTACAAACATCCAGTGAACGAGGATGAAAAAGAGGAGAAGCAAGAATTGGAAAACCCCCCACGCCCCTCAGCAGTCGGTAGTTAGTCTCTGAGAAAGTGTGAGAATGGTTCGTTGTAAACTGCGTAAGTGGGGTAGTGGGGTTCATTATAAGTATTGATGGCGAACCACGTGCGGGGGTTCGCGGAAAATTCCGAACAACAAACAAAGGCCGATGCTGGCCTAAAGCTCAAAGAGCTCAAGAAACAACAACAAAAAAAAGACAAAAAAAACAAAATGCTGATGACGAACAAACCGTGGAAATGAAGCAATATTAAAGGGAGTTTGGGATAGACGGCCAATGCTTCCTAAGAATCGGGAAGGAAGAAGCGTTGAACAGCCTCCCGAGCGCTGAGAAGTCGGCGATTAGTTATCAAAAAACAATCGTGTTATAGAAATACAACCATGACGAGGAAAGATGCTAGATGCCGTCACAAAAAAAAAAAAAAAAAAAAAAAAAAAAAGAGAGAGATTAAATGAATAAGGGGTTCGCGAGCTTGGAATCCAAGAAGCAAAATCGCCGCTCATCGGACTGAGAAAGAAAAAAAGAAAGTAAAAAGACGGAAGTTGGGGGAGGGAGAAAAACCTACAACGGTTAGTCATCTAGGTTGGAACTAATGATATTGATTTCCGGATGGGAACATATACTATACCTGTACTGATTGGATGCAACGACTCAAAGCATCTGTTCCATCGCTTCATCCCATCTGCCAATGAGCTTTCTCTCTGGACTCCCCTCGAATGTGAATTGGAATGCGAGTTCGAACTCGGAGACCTCGAAGCTGAAGGTCAGGACCTTTACGAATGTTCGTCGAAGGATCCTGAGCTTTCGATATCCTCTTTGGAAGAACTTTCGACGTCCTCTTTGGAACTGTACATCGCTGAGGTCTACTGAAAACTTCCTGGTGGTGAAAGCTGTAGGTGTATGAGATTAGTTTCACACGTTAAAAAAGAAATTCCGCAAGCTAGATTTAGGCCATTACTTTTACCTCGACGTTTAGACTCGCTTTTACTCTGTGGCAGTCCTCCAAATCGCCACTGTCCCTAACATACTAACATCTAGAACGTCACGTCGCCCCTCCAAACTAATGGAGTGTTTAAAGATTCGAATTGATTGAGTCATATAGCTGTCGCCCTGTAAACGTATAACTCGACTTGTCAGCTAAGAGTCCTAACCCGCGATAGGCAGTCTAGGCCTACCTTAAAGAAGAAACCACATGATAGATCCGTCCGCCTTTACGATACCGTAGCTGGCTCTCGATTTGACCGGATTCTGAAATGGCCAGTCTTGCGCAGCCATAAGCATTCCTCTGGATACGGCATATGTTCTAGAAATTTAATTTATTAGTCTTAGGCTATAGGGCTATACGATCCGTGTGTAGCCTTACGCCTTTGTGGGTGACCAAACTGGAATGCTTCCTAGATGCGCTCCTACCCGGTCTTCGAATGTTCTCGAAAGCGCAGGACTTCCGACGAGTACGGCAAACTAGAGGACGAAGAACAGTTCAGTCCAGCACTTGGCTAACCACTTATCACTCTCATTAAAGATAAGGTTAGGACACCTGCCTCAATTTCGATATTTAATTCGTGTGCTGAGGCGATGTGTTGCATTAAACGCTTTGGTGGTTTTCTTTGACAAAACGGTTCAAAGAATCCGTTAAACAGTTCTCTAGTCTAGGTTAGCGAGATGATCTCAACCTTTCTAATTTGAAATGATCGCGGGATCTAAGCTCACTTGTTAATGAATAGAACCCGTTATCGTGCTCTTTATGTTTCTTTCCAAGTCCGAAGAGCGGAACCTTATATCTTTTATAAGTTTTAGCTTGTCCTTTTGTTCTATGAAGCATTTGAGAGACCTAGTCTCATCGTCTGATAGAATGAATTCCTCTTTGTCTGGCTCCGGAATGCCGTTTCGCAAATGCGTCAGAAATGCTTGGTCGATAGTATTTGAACCAGTATGTGGATTAACTGTCGAATTATTTTAGCTTACAAGAGATCATTTCCGCCTTATGGGAGTGAGGGTTGATTACATATTACATTCACATCCGTGAGCTTCAAACGCAACTGAGGATGTGCTTCGAATTTCCTGAGATGGTAAGACGTAATTTCCTTTACCCGCAACGTGAAAAAGTTCCCAAGGACTACAGTCAGTCATGGTCCCGAGCAGAGTTCGACGAGTATCAAGTCTTTACTCACAAGTTTCCTGCTCCAACGTCGCAAACAATAAACGCCTTTGATCGATACGTCTCGTATGGAAGCTCTTCCATTATTTTCATTTGTAAAGTATCTTTTCTCCAGCACTATGCCTGGTCTTCGCAGCGTAAGAGCTGCTGCCTCGGACTGGCCGCATGATGGGGGCGATTTCGTTCTTCTTCAAGTTATTCCAAATCTTAATTATATTTCAAACCGCTCCTTGTCCGCATTGCTGAAATATGGCGGCACCGAGAAGGTGAAGAGCCACCTGTACTTACCACGGGACCAGTCGATCGAGTCCTGCACCAGGTACGAGTACAGAAAATTAAGGTAATCGAGAATGACATCGTCCAGGTCCTTGCAAATACCTACTTCTTGTCTTCCACATGAATGGCTTAGGGTCTTCCTGTGCGTTGGACCTGCCCAGTACGTCGCTGTTCAGCGGATAGATGAAGTCCGTGCAGAGCTTGAAATCTTTCGTTTCGAGCGAGCTTTTTAAAGCATCGGGCCCACACTTCTGCGTTCTGCCCTTGTACAGCAGAGCTGTGGGAAAGGACATGAACCGAGCGCCGACTCGGAAGCGTTCTGGCCCTGTAACTCGATTGGTATCATCGAGAAGGTCGATGCAGAATTCTGTAGCAAGTTATGACAGTGAAATGTTAGAAAATCGGTAGAGCAAAAGTGAAGCAGGGGATGGATAGAGTAGTGGTGATGATGATGATGATGATGATGGTTCGTTTTCTTTTTTTTTTTTTTTTCTTCGTTTGAATATTTCTTTTTACGAGTTTTGTTTTATTTTATTTATTTATTCCTGGTCGGTGCTGCCGAATTGAGAATAATAAAAATAGAGAGAAAATAATAGAAAATAGATGAAAAATAAACAAAAATAAATAAAAATAAAATCAAAATAAACAAAAAATAAATAAAATAAATAAAAATAAAAAAATAAATAAATAAACTAAATGAATAAAATAAAACAGATAAAGGGAAATAATTTATTTACTGCAGCAAGAGGTCCCAAATCCACAGCAATCACAACACATTCTTTTCCGTTGGATCGTCCCATCCTTCTCCAGCGACAAAAGATAGAGGCGGTCGATAGAGGGATAGCTACTAGAGAATCGGATTTGAAGTAATACTAAGGATCACCGAAGGCTTCAAACTTTTGCTACTACTCAGTCCTCCAAGCGCTGGAGCCGCCGGAATGGGTTTCGTCTGGGGGGCTGCTTTGTGTCTCGCTATTCCTCTTTGGGGGGGGAAGGGAGCAAGGTGGGCTGGCTGGAAATTTATACAAACTCTCCCTGTATAGAACCGATGGAATGCTGCTACCATTATAGAGCTTTAGAATCCTCTTTCCCGTTATCCAGAGACGATAATCAAAGGATGCCCATGAGGACAAGCACGCAGCACGCAGCATTACGATATCGACGAATCACAGGGTCAATGGCAGCAGCGTATTGCACTCCACGGTTGGGAGAAACTGTCGACCTCCGTCGAGTCTTTCTGCGCCCAACCCTTCTTGCCCTCATTGCCGACTCTGCAAAACCGCCACTTCAGCCTGCGAGTTCCTCAAGGAACGTTACATTAGCATGCTCCGCTTGATAACACCATCTTTCCTCTCTGTGGGGTACGAAAAGGAGCCTTCTGCTCAGGCAAAGTCCCCTGTGCAGGGAAGGCGACACCTTTTCGTCCACACTACCTCTCGATTCCTGCAAAATATATGCAGAACTTCGTGGCCCTTCTCAAGCGAATGATATGTCTCGCAGTTTCGTAGAGCAGAACACTTAAAGTGCGCAATGCAAGTCATAGATATATATCTATGATCATTGCACACTGCCTTCTTGGATGGAGCTCTTTGCTGACTACTACGCTATCAAATTCTTGACGGCAAAGGCAGCGTGAAAAGGGGGGGGGGGGGATAATAGCCTTTATAACGTTTGTTTTGGCGATACATTCCGTTCTTCAGGTTTCTAATATCAGTGTGGGCTGAAGCCGTGTGCCGTCTATCCTCGAGGGAGGGCGTTTTTGCAGGGCGTGCAAATAGTGACTACAATATACTATTTCCACGTCTCGGAAGCGCTTCTGCTGGTCTCCCGATCGTATCCGCAAACGCTTGGAAGTACCAAGATGTACTAGGGATATTTTTCCCCCACACTAATGTGATATCACCGTACGGGCGGGTAAGCTAGTGATAAAAATTGAAAGAGAGGGAAAAAAGGAAATTACTTGGAATAATTGTTTTTTTTTGCTCTTGGTGAACAACTAATCACTAAATAACCGGACCAGACGATCTTGCAACTTTGCAAAAAGTACAGAAAAGTCCCTGCTAGGCTTCCCTTTGTAAGTGCACACCATCCAGTGATCTTGTTATTTGGTCTTTGCAAAGGGAGACAATAATAAATGGGCCAGGTCTAGGTCTGCATTCTCAACCTGGCCTCCGAGCTGATGAATATAAAGCTACGATCAATTGTAGCCTGCAGGATCCGACACCCTCCAGGTTTGACTAAACTCTAACATCCTCGTTAACATGATGGATCCCTCGGCGCGAACCAAGGATTATAAAACCGGAACGGGTGTCAGAGCTATCAAGCGATATTTCTGAAGTTTTCCTTCACAGCTCTTTTCATACCGAGGCTCAGAGAGCGACTTGGAACTTTTCGTGACCCAAAACTGAGTGGGTTTGTATTTCTTTCTCTTGCCCGCCCCCCCCCCCCCCTTTCTTTGAAAGCCAGAAGACGCTTCCGTGACTATTTGCCATCAACTGTTCCTATTTTAGTCTTCTAATTAGAGCGATTCAGCGTCAAAAGAAAAAAACGAAACTTACCAGATTGCATCCCCGACATTTTTCATTACAAAAAGAGATTTCTATTGTTCTGTTTGTTGTTGCCCGGTGTTTTACCCCTTCGGTTCCCTTATGATCCCTATTCTTCTCCTTCTCTGTCTCTCCGCTATCATATAATTATCCTTTATTCCTGTTTTGTCTGAGTGTTTTTTTTTTAAGGAAAAGGAAAAAGAAGAAAAAGAGAAACCCTCCTCAATGCTGCGTCCTTCTAGACTTCTTCCTTCTCGACTCTCGACTCCTTCGTAGTACTTCATACCCCGTACCTCTTTACTCATATTATAGGCTTGGTGTCCTTGCTCCTGTTCCTCTTGTTCTTGTTCTTCTTGATCCTTTCTTCCTTTTGATCCGTTCCCTTTTGATCTGTTCCCTCTTGATCTTTCCCCTCTTTTATATTTTCTCTCTTGATCTTTCCACTCTTGACCTTATTCCTCCTGATCTTATACGTTTTGATCTCATTGGTGTTGATCTAGTACCTCTTGCTCTTCTAGCACTCGCCCTTATCCCTCCCGCTTCCATCTCTGCTGGTCATGCTTTTCTATTATTATCTTTCCGGAGACTTTGTTATACTGTTCTCCATTGTATTCTTGTCCTAATTCTTCCTCTTGTTGTCCTTTTCCGTCCCCTTCTCCTTGGTGTCCATGATTTTCTTCTCGGTTTCTCTTGCTTTCTGTCTTCCTCTAGACACCTATTTCCTTTTTGACATCCTCATATTTGGTTTATTGATCAGTTTATCTATTAAACTGATCGTCCAAACATCTCCTCGAGGTTCGGTCGCATTTATCATCTTTATAATCATTTATTCGCAGATGTTGTTTTCTCTCTGTACTCCTATTTTGCGGGTATGTGAGCGAGATAGAAGGCCTTTGCACTGGGAGTTTTCAATCGTGTTACCAGGTCACAAAGGCACGAAAATGACAATCGATATAGCCATTGCAGCATAACGGTCGGGGATGCAAAATTCAGATAAACTTGAACGAATCGAACACGAAACACAACACGCTATAATCCAAGGTCGCGAGAATCACATACCTGAGCCTGATCCTAATGGCAGATTCACGGCGTCGCTGGAATAACGAGGACGAAAAGGGTTACACAAAGTTTTGGGACGCGTCTGTTTGTCCGTTTGTCCGTTTGTCACCGACGTACTTACCGCCCAAGCCTTAACAAGGCTGATAATCCCCTGGTGCTGACATTTCGAACCACCAAGTTCATGTCCAACGACCATAACCATCAGACGGATATCCCCAACTATACGATGCGAGAACTGGAGTGGCTTCAGAATATACCCCTTATCAACATGGTTCGGAGTTGAAGTTAGATGAAATGTCTGACAGATAACAGTTTTCAAGGGTAAAAAAACTCACACGCCAGCGTCCAACCTCCCTTTTCCTTGGGTTAATTTGCTAGTGAATAGCCCTTCTGGTCAGTAAAGAGAGCCATCAGAAATGCTGCCCTTTTCTTTCTCGCCAGAACGCGATAGAGACTCAGACCCGCCCTGATGAGCGCCCGGAATCACTGCTAATGGTCACCACGAGGCCCCAGAGGTATCGGGCGCATTACCACGCGCCGCCGGCAGCCTTTTCCTTATCGCCTGAAATGGCAGTGTCACGCTGCAGAACCTGTCACCACAACACGCGATGGCGCTTCTCAATCACCCGTCGCGAGACAAGACGCGAACATAAATACTCTGCGAACCTTCATGCTGGTATTTCTCCATGCTGGTAGTTCACCATGCCTCCATGGAGGAGAATTCCATAGAGTATATCTTGAGTTCGCGATCAAGAGGTGAACTCAGGCGAACTTTGGCGGCGACGTGCGCTCGGAGCTGTTGCCTCCGATGCAGATTATACTCGGTATCTGAATAAAAGAAAGAGAATTGAATTAAAGGCGCGTATATACATGGACTTCGTTCATTAAAAGAATTGTATTTGTGGAGTTAAAACCGTGTTCGCTCGCAGAAAGCGATTGAGCCACTAGAAACGCTAACTAGAACTTTTATATGCGGCAGATTAGCACATTGCGTAGGGGCCTGGATAGAAAGGAATGCTTGCTCAAGATGCCACCAAAAACTTCCGAGGTCTCATTTGAGGCCCCCACCCCCAGAAAAAAAAAATGAAAAAGAAAAGCGGTCTATATCTAGGCTGCTTTATAGGAAGCCTTAAAGAATAAGGTGTTGTCTCGTTACCAGCTCCGGCTTTTCTGGTAATTTTCCCTCCGTCAAACCGGTGCGACGATCAATCATGTACGCAGATTGACGCGGACTGGAAGAACAACGACCTACTCAACCGATAATTAGCTAGGTCTGTTAAAGGGGATATGCGTAATCTATGCGGAGTGGATTTTGCTTCCTACCTCTCGATTTCTTTTTCAACGACACTGGCTTGCTGTCAAGCTACTTGCCTTCGCGTTTCTTTTTCTGTTCGCGTTCGTACGCCTCGTTTTGCTGAGCGCATACTGGGTTCTGGGGATCTGCCGGCGTGAGCAGCTTACGTCGCGCGTACTCCTCTGTTTATGGCGTTAGTACAACAACATCGGATAACAGCTGCCTGGGGCTTCATATTTTATTTCTTTCCGTCTTTCAAGAACGATAACGGAGAAACACAGACGGGGGGATATTTCCACTATCTGACAAGGAACGTTGTTTGGAGGAAGTAGACATACCGTCGGCGGCGGCAACTCTTGGCGGTGGTGGGCTGGATGTCTTTCCCATGGTTGCTTCGGTTGAAAAAAAAAAAAAGGGTCTCGACTAGGTTTGTGGTGAAGGAAGCACTTGGATCTTGTTTCGGGGAAAGAGGGTTCGATACGACGACTTCAAGGGCTGCTTCGTTGGCGAAGTCGATCACGGGTGGGTTTGTTTATTTACAGGAGACTTTGGGATTCGAGGATCGGTATTTAAACGAAGAGTACGATGGTAACCGAGAAGGAAAAAGGTACGTTTTCTCACACCCACGTTCGCGTGTGTATAGAAATCTGGTAAGCCTTCTATTCCACCTTACGAGAGGGATCCGCCATCCTATATAAGCTGTTGCCACCACCGAATGAGAGCGTGAAGGGGGGAAGAAATAAAAGGGGGAAATGGGATTTGGGAATTAGCGGTCGCGCGCAAGTGCAATTCGGAGAGCAAAAGGATGGCGAGAGCTAAATCGGAAGAGGCAATAGCTCTTTGTCAAATCCGAATTAGCGTGGAACAACTTTCCTCTCGAAATGAGTCAAGAACAACATCTGGAGCTATCTCGTCAACAACGGAAAAAACCATCGAAGAGATAATTGAGCAATTGATTGTGGGGGATATTCACGCCACATCTGGTATCGCCATTCTCGGGACATTTTGGCGAACCATCTGGTGTTGCTCGGGCCACAACAACAAACGAGATTTGAAATAATAACCATCGGGCGTCCCCCGCCGGAGGGTCACACTGCGAAATTTTAAGACAACCTGCTTGGAGGTCGTTGGAGGATGTACCTGCCTGACTGCCTCGCCGCCCTATTATTCTGGTGTCTCCCGTTTTTGCCTTAGATTAGGCATCTTCCAAGAGATTTCGGCGGAACCTTTTGAGAAACCACTGGAAGGCCTTCGGAGTCCTTCGTTAACGCCTTTCTCACATTCCTTATCGCCTATAATTCTTTTCTCTCTATTCTATCTGGCAACGCAGCCGGACGGAAAACAAAGCAGCTCATCCGAAGTAGTGAAGTTTCAGACTCTTTTTCCAAAAAAAAAAAAAAAAAAAGAAAACGTCGAGTGGGTCTATAAATAACAGACGAACGACAAGGGTGCCTTTGGCTACAATACCGGGAATTAAGTCGAGGCAGGGTAGGTATCAGCCGAAAGCTACTGCTCCAGCACGGAACTTGGGGTAAACGGCAGAATTTTCGGTGTCCATCCTTGGAAGAAAAACCTGACGGTGAACACGCGCCGCCTGTAAAAAAATCACATTTCCCTTTGGGGCAGTTGATTTTTGGGTTCGCCCGTGGGAACCGCCGTGAAAATCAACTCATGCTGCGAAGTATTTTGGGAACGCATTTCAACAAAGCAAAATTCAGAGAGGTCTCGACCAAAAAAAAAAAAGATATCCTAAAATAGCTTCTTCTCTCGACAACGCGCGATCGCATGAAAGTTTAGTCACTTTATCGCACGAAGAGTCCATTGACTAGACCTAGTAGGGCCTAGTTGTAGGATTTGACTGCCCACTAAAGCGAAAGAGCCTCTCTTTTTGCTGGCAGTTTTTTTTTTTTTTCGCGCGGTATCAGTTGTTCGTGTTGGATTGTGCTATCAGGCCATGGACTGCACTGCCGTTTTGGCTGTTAATTACGAAGGGGGAAAACATTACCGGTTATTTAGCGTTCGGTCTCGCTTGCTCGCTCGAGTCTATGAGCTTTCATTTTCATTCTCCGGTTACCGTATCTGCTGACGCTTCCGATCGGCGTGAGTCCGAGTTTGTCCACCTGCATTGACGTTGAAAGATGGTTTTGCCATTTGGGTGTCTTACCAATTTGACAGACCCGTGCGGGGAAGCGGGAGTTTTAAAGAGTCAACGCGTTTGTTTTTCGTTTCCAGTGGTCCAATAGCAGGCTATTTGTCGCTGGTTTTCGCCTGATTGGAGACTCAGGAATCAGGTCGGCTGATTATATTACAATCTTACTGTCCTTATTTAGGGCAGAAAGATCGATCAGGGCGGTTGATTCTATCGTCGCCAAAACAGCCTATTGTCGGTCACCTTTCTGTATCGTTATCAAGTTTCCTCTGGTTCTCTAACCTGCTTGTTGAACACAAACTTCCTATCTTTAATTCATTCGATTGATATCAGATATAACAAAATATGTCTATTCTCTATTTTTAAAGCAAGCCGAATAACAGAAAAAATATTTCGAGTTACAAGACTCAGCAAAAGAAATTTAATATATATCGTCAGAAGATTGTCTTTTCGCAAATGAAAATAACACAATGCCGTCGTACGCTAAAAATCGACGATACACATACATGAAAATATCAATACAAAGGATACGAAATCGAAGGAGCGCAAGGCAAAAGACAAAGGAGAAAAAGAAGGACGTTAGTCCGGTGTGAGACCTGCATGAGTGAATCGTTCAAGGCAAGTTTATCGATAAACGCAGAGTCCACGTGCTTTCCCAAAAAGAATTTCTGTCCGTAGGGCTGAGATGAAGTTTGAAGAAACTTCCGAAGTCCCTTCATTGGACGAATTGAGTAGAAGAGATATAATAGCCGAGGGGATAACGAATAAACGCCAGAAAGGGCTGGCTATCCTGAAACCGGATAATTCTCGACCAAACGGTCCCAGCTAGGCCATGTTCCTGGTGATACGGGTACATATTTATGTATTGACTGACAAAAGAAAATGACGTGTGTGCCGGGAGGGTATTGAGGCGATAAAAAAAAAAAAGGGGGGGGGGGGGGGGAGAGAATCGAAGGAAAGGAAAGGAAAGATGGAAGGGAACGAAAGATGACGTAGAGGAAAGTGACCTATACGCGGTAGAAGTATTGGTGTATTAGTATTAGGACTTAGTATAATCATTTATCAGCGACGATTATAGAAGAAACCATATGCATCATATAATCAATTTTTATTCCGCCCGCAGTTTATAATTACTGCATGTCATCTATAACGCCAACCGTTATTTCTTTATTGTCATCGTAGACAAGCCGAAAGATCAATTCCATGTTTTTGACCTCGAAACGGAGCTGAAAATCTTTTCCGAATTTCGGTGGCTTGAAAAGACGCGTGATCTGGTTGCGAGGCTTTTCGTCAAACGGAATGTCTTTGATGTCGACCCAGAAAGGATGGAATTCGCACTTGTCTACAAAAGAAAGAATGTAAATGTATGCTTCATTTCTAATATACTATCTTTCCCCCCTTCTCAAAGAGTAGTTCTTACCTGGACACAGTATCTCTTTTTTATTCTTTGGCATTCTTCCAAACTCTCTAGTGTCGCGTATGATGGTAAAATCTAGGAGATCTACCCTTTTCTTGAGATTGATTGGAAGACTGAAGTGGCGAATCTTCTTGTCCCGATAGCTATCGCCCTTAGATACACAATTTCTGTTAAGTATACATACGCTTAAACAATTCTCTATCAATCAGTAAGCTTACCCTGTTATAAAACCAATTGAATGAGCCATCTTTATTGACTAAGCAGTATGATGCTCTTGAGGAGTTTCTATCCATATAGGGCCACTGTTGAAAGTTCATAATGCTACCCTGTGCGACTGCATATTCACTATCAGAGAAAGAATTCAGTATGTCAATACATTTCAATGAGCTTGGGTAGTGAGTAGCCCTTACGGTTGCTGAGGACTCCAAACCGGAATTTTATACGGTATGAGAACTCGTTCTTTGACCTTTCGCACAAAAATCGCGGATGACGCGAGACCTCCAACGAGAACTACGAACTATTCAGACTCTTTGTGAGAAATTTTAAGTTTCAGAACGGAGACTTGGAGCTCCAGCTGCGCAACTGCTAAATACCTTGATATCGATTTTCTGGTCCTTTGCTTGGGTCAAATGCTTCGTTATCTGATTCACGGTTTTCTCGACAGCCATGGTGAAAAATCCCTCAATTTGTTCCCTGTTGGTGGTGAATCACAAGTCAGCTCCTAGCTTTTCAAAATGTCAAGGAATAGCCGTAGAAGAATCACATACTCGCGTAGCTCAAGCGCAGGCTGGCCGTTCACATTTTGTTTGTCTTTGTGTCCAACACCGTGACCAAACAATGGGACAGTGAATGGCTCCGTGGGATCCAATCGCTTTTTCAATAAGTCCTTCCGCCTTGTGAAAGACTCTTTGGTTTTTCGTTCGTCCTCGGAATATTCAAATTTCTGCTTTCCGGATCTAGGTCTAATACCTTCGCGAAGGTAGTCCTCGAATGCGTGATCGATTGTATCGGAGCCACAATTATCCCCTTTAATTGAAAATCAGATACAATGTATTAACGCGGTGCAAGTAGAGTAGAAAACCAAAACAAAAGAGAAGAAAAAGAAGATAAGAAAAGGCGAGAAAGTGTACAGTTAAGAGGACTGGAGTCCGCTTCAGTCGCACTCGCGGTGCAACTCCCTTGAGAAAAAAGGATGATACTTCCTATATCCGCCAGGATTAGCTTTGAAATTGGGGCATAGTTTACGAGTAATAAGAAAATACATACTGCCTTAACGCTGCCAACGTCAGCAAGTAGGAAGGCATGGGAATCGTTCCCTGCTTCAAATGTTCTGTCCAAGAATAAACCATTGGATCTCCGACTCGGCGGACAGCTTTTATGGCATAGATTGATGCAGCTTCAAATTGCCGTAAGATCATGTAGCTGTGTTTCTCTTTTGTATTCCACATCTTGATAATTTCGTCAAAATGCTTTTTATCTGCGATCGAAAAGCAACCGGGTATGCTAAACACGAATATCCATTCGCAGATGCTCTTCGACCAACCGTCCGCTGCTGAATCTTGCTCGAGTTTCGTGTAAATACACTTCAGGTAGTCCACAACAATTTCATCCAAAAGCTTCGGAAATTTCGCATCGCGGTACTCCCACAGCGGCTCCCGTCTCTTTGGTTCGCTCTCCGACCTATTTTTAAGAGTACTGCAGAGCTGCCAGACGAAATCACTGCAGCAAACTGAGTCCTGTAGCTTTCCAGGGGTATTGGCAGCTCCAAGCCCCCAGCTGACGACTCTTCCATGCTGGTATGATATCAAAGTCGGGAAGGAGTATAGGAGTGGGCCATTGCGGAAACATTTCGGCCCCGAGCCACGATTTTTTGCTGCGACGAGGTCCACCGCGATCTCTAGAATACGTCCATCGTCAGCATTAGTGGGAGCTAGAGTGATAAAAGAATAAGCCAAGGAATATTCTCGGAGATGTAGTTCCGCATGCTTCAGTCTAAGCACTGGCCACAGGAAGAAAATAGGAAAAGAAAGGGGAAAAATAGAAAAAGGAAAGAGAGAGAGAGAGGTGGGGAGAGACGGAGGGAGAAGGAGGGAGAAGGAGGTTCAATAGGGAGGCGGAGATCTGAAATCCAGTGGAAAAGGCATTATAATGGTGGTATCATCACATACTGCACCACGATGTTCCAATATCAATTCCTATCGCAACACGTGAACAGGGCGACATAATGGATCAAGCTACGAAAGCAAATTGGGAAAAAAGTAAATAAAGTCCAGATCAAGGAAGAATATGTCGTATAGTAGCGATCCCGAGGGTTAAGCGGTATACTAAGGGTGGTTGTAATTATGAAAGGGTTTCTGGTCTGCGCTTAACCATGCAAAGCGCCCCCACATTCATTTAGCAACCCGGATAGAACTGGGATGTTATATAACTCCACTTTCCAGATTTTCTTTGACGGCGCTCAACATACGGTGTCCCTATCCCCTTAATGATAACAGGTGGCCCGCCGTTCAGCGTTGATGGTAGAGAACAAATCAAATCGAATAATAGTATTTGCATTTCAGCAAACAGCTAGATGTGCTTTACACACGGCGGACAACTGAAAGTATCATTTGCTGCGGCGATGATAATCCACCTCCATTTTTTTGCGGCAGTGTCAAAGAGATTTTCACAACTTCGCAACTTGGGCAGTAAGTACGTTAGCGTGGCATGCTTATGCCTAATTAAGCCACCTGTCTTCCCTCGTAGGGCAGACAGTAGTTTCTTTCCTGCCAGGAGAAGCCTCGTGAACCAATGCAGGTATACTTCAGACGACCGCCAGCTTAAATTTGTTAGCGATACTACGTTTTGGGTTTGGCCACGAAGCTTGCATATGTTTTGCAGCAACTGATCAAGAGCGGTCGCTGAAGTATGTTACCATCTAATCAGTACGAAGATTCAGACGATGATTACATGCCAGTGTTTGATTGGGCTCGCGTTGTCGCTTCGGGAAATAGAAATGTCATCCCGCTTGTTTCATTGTCGGATCTGCAGAGCTCTAGAAGCTGAAAATATCCACAGATTATCGAAGAGAACGGGCTGAGGCTAGCAAGCTTGGCCATTTTTTCGCTTGTCCTGCCCCTCACATCGGACGGACAATCGGCGTCTTAAGCGGGGGTCATCGGAGGGGAAGTAAAGATTCTAAGGAAACCGCCGATGGCCGTTACTCAAGTCACCTCAAAAAGTGCACAAACAGCTTGACCCCCGCGGGGAAAGTCTGAATCTAAGGGAGAACGAAACGCCTGGTTCTGGAGCTTTTTTAATGTCCTCGAAGTTGTAAGTACTTTACGAAGTCCCATGAAAAGATTTATTTTTTTCAAATAGCTCTCTCTATCTATAGCTTCCGTTCCTGTGAGAAAAGACTACTGAAAGCCGCTCCGGGGAAGTCACGTAGTAAAGGCTGCTAGGCCGGATATTTGGGCAAAGCGTTTTATCAGAATTTTTCTCACGTAAAGTACAAGATCTCGAGTGATATACGTTGTGCACCTTACAAATCTACAAACGTATATGAGCCTCAGGGGCCTCTACCAATTTACTAATAATTAAAGAACTTCATGATGTATATTTGCATTTTTGCTCCGAAACTCTTCAGTTGATCTTTTAATTGCTATACGTATTTTATGATGATCAAGTTATAAGAGAAAAATTTTATGTCTGAATTTTACAAAAGTTTCAAACTGACAGAGTGGGGTGGGGGGGGGGGTGAACAATTTTTATTTCTAGCTAAAGGTATAAAAGCAAGAAAGCTTACACAAATATGAAGCAAGCGATTTAAAAGATCGACCATTTTTCTCTAATTTCTCTCTCATGAGCGGTTTTTTGGGATTGGACATAGCCTGGGAAGGGTTGTAGTCCCGGGAAGCGAGACAAAATTCGGAGGTGTTTCGGATATCAGTAAGTTATCTTTGACGGTGCCTTCCCAGTGGATTGGGATCTTTATTGGCATTGTGACATAAAACTTGGAAGTGTTTTCAGCCTACGCCGGGCAATAGAGAATGCGCGCGCCGTATGCGGAGATGATCATACTGGCGAGGCTCAATGAAGCTTTTATCCGGCAAATGGCCCCTTGCCTATAATATGTTTCATAATGTACAGAAACTATCACCGTTTCTTTTCCAAGCACATTGTTCATGGTGTTAGCTTGAGAACTGATTTAAGGAGGGGTTTGGGAAATCCGTTGTTTTCTTACGTTTTCCTCCTCGCTGGACGGCACTGGTCTATCTGAATCTCGAGAATCGTGGTCATCTTTGCGTTTGTCCCAACGATTGGTAGTGTTGTTTTGATTCCTCGACAGTGGGTTCTTAGAGTCGGGATTTTCGAATTGCACAACGGCTTCCTCTACAAAAATCAGCTTGTTAATGGCGAAGACATTATCTATCCCTTTCCCCTTATTGGATTTTTTTTGATAGAGGTGGAAGATAGAACGGGTATATTCATTCACTAGAGAGTAAAGGAGAGATCACCCTTCTAAGAGAAGGGCAGCTCAGAGGTAAGGTGAATGAAAATCTCGAAAACGGATGTATTAACGTACCTTCGGGGTCTTCTCCTTCGCTCTCAACATCTTGTCCTGAAGATGTGTCTTTATTTTTCCGCCGAATACGCTTCATAATCTTTTTAGCAGCACTCGGTATAGCTTGCCCTGGAGGCATCGTCGCCGTATCTGTAATGGAGATATATCTTAGGATATAAAAACTACCTAGTTGACCTTGAGAATGGCAATGTTGCTTCTCTGGGGATTAGGTAGCAGGCTGAAGACTATTGGAGCTCTATGGAGGACACGAGCAACAACGAGGACACGAACGACCTATTTATCGTTTTTTAGACGATGTCCAGGCTGGACATGCCTCGAATCGTTGTGGAAATTGCATCTTTCGTATGGTATGAGCAAGCTATCTTCATTGACGGCTTACGATGATAGCGGAAAGCCAAAACGAGGGTGAGGAATTTGGGGTTCCTAGAGATCGCAATAGAGAAACGGAGCAAAATTAGCCCCAAGGCCTGGTTTTAATTGGAACGCGGAGGAGTTTTACCGCTTCCATCCTCTCTGTCGTCATACAGGTTGCAACGTTGAGACTAATAAGAAAGAAAGAAAGAAAGAACTAAAATACGCATCGCGTAGAAATCAAGAAATAGCATTTGCGTTGGGGGCTCAGGCGGCCCAGAACCCAAGGTCGTATACAATTGCCGTTTTTTTCGTTAATTCTAACTATTGGATTACGGAGAGCAAAATAATCCGCGAAGTCCTCGTAAAGGGGCAACAAGGCGTCATATGGGACTGCTCAATAGCTTCCAGCAGTGGAAGAAGGATAAATCTATTTCCAGATCCGTCACAGTCGGTACCTTGGTCTTTTCACTCTACAGGTTAGATAACGCACCTTGGAATTTACTACCTTTTCAAAATCGTCAGTACTGTCAAACTGAGCCCAGCCTCTCCTCTATTTTCTCACAAGGCTATCGGCCAAAGAAATGGGGAAACTAGAATGGAAGGGGAAAGAAAATGACTCACCCAAATCTTTATCGCAAATATAAGTAGACCAACTATCCCAGGATCACCTGCGCGTATATGTCGAGACGCACAAACTATAGGGTTCAATTCCGGCATACAGGTTGATTCTTCGCGTAATGCACTCCGCGACGTGCTTGACTATCGAGACAGGTGTAAGCCATTCTTCTAAGTTTCCAAAATGCCAGCTCAATCATGTTCTCCTGAATCCTTCTCAATGAGAGGAGTCCAATTGGGGGTTCAACAAGGGCAGCCCAAACCTTCGGGCCTCGTTTCGGATCGAGATACTGGTCATACACCTAGGCTCGCTTTGCTAAAAATGTCTACAATGACGCGCAATCCTGAGATATCTGCTTGAAGCCGAGAAATTAAGCCAATGATGCTCATGAAAGAAATAAATTCTGATATATGAGCTGTAGGAGTTCACCACAGAGCTCTCGGCGACTTTCGCGGACCAGGACGAGATGTCCTAATTCGAATTTTGAACTCCTGCAATCCGCTGCTATTTTGTCCTCGATTATTCAGGGGAAACAAACATTCCGCGATATATCACAATTGAGCTTCCTCTTTCACAGTTCCCGGACAAATATACCGATTTTGTGTCCTGGGCAGTTTCCAATCCGGACTGAGTAGTGGAGATGTGTGACGAGATTTCCAGGAAATTCGAGAAGAGGTTACTTGGACATTCTCCTTCTGGACCTATCGGCTATCTGATACCCCCACGATGAATCTTCAAAATGAGATCTATTGGGTGTCTGACCCGAAGTGCTTTTTGACGACATGCATTAGTGTCGCAAATTCATGTCTAATGTGCACGTGGAGGGAGACTTACTTGGCGTTCGGCACGGATCCTCGCCGCCTGTTTGAACAACATGAGACGGTGCCCGCACTCATCATAAACGTGGCCGAAATTTGAGGCTCTGTGGCTCTAGTAGCTTTATATAATTGGGCCGTGGCGTATCTGCCGTGGCCAAAAACCGATACGAAAATGCGGTCGTCAGTAGGTCTTGTTCTGATCGTATATTCGGCGTTTTGAAGGCACCTCGACTCGAATTCGTATCCGCAGTTATCAATTGTGATTGTTATTTACAATTGGTCCATTGGTCGATAAAAACGAGTTTAGTACTCGCTAAATATCCCTCAATGTCTAATATCAACATATAATTCACGACGAAATATATGATTTTGGGGTAATGGAACTTCTCCTGAAAAAAGGGCACGAATGTGCTTGGATACCTGATTTTGATATCTAGCTGAAAAATTTATACCTGATTAAATCAGGTGATGCTATAAAATATCTACACCGCTCCAATGATAGCTTGAGTGTTCTACGAAAGCTAGGCGAATACAGAAGCTTACGTCGAACCCCTCTTTATAATATTCATGGCGTTCTATTATATGAATGAACAACGGCGACATTCCCGGTACGGGTTCTAGAGCTTTACTCTCAGTATACATCTGAACATCTGTGGATCCGTCGGAAAATAGTATAATAATGGATCTTTATAGGTGACATTAATAGTATAAAACAGGCCGTCAGCCTCCTGCGACGAGGCTTTCGTTCACATGTGAAACAATTTCAATAGCCATGCGCCACGTAGCTACGAGAAAACCCGTGGAATGCGTAGTAGATGAACAGAAGGAAGACAAATCCACATGTAAAGGTCATATATCGGAGCATCCAGGTGTCACGAAGTGGTAATTTATTGCGGATTACGAGAGGAAGCCGGAAATAGTTCATTATTACACCGGATACACCGAGGAGAACTTAGAAAAAAAGGGGGAGCCTGAGCATCGAAATATTAATCATCGGAAATCTGTAATCAAAGGCGGGGCCTTGCCTAAGAACAGGAGAAGGTAGACGATACGAGTGGTACAAAGCCGCGAACTACCGGAAGTATCGTGCGAAGATGAGCGTGGAAGGGAGAAGGCAATCGACTCCGCTAAGCTAAAGATTGTGTTATGTATCTATGTTTCGCGAAATTCCTTCTATCTAGTTTCGAGCACGAAATATGATTGTATAGAAGTGTTTTAACCTTCGCCTTTACGTATCCTGCCCCGAGGGGCCGGGGAATGAAGGCGAGCATGCGCATGAGCAGTCTCGATCAAACTATTCTAAATAGTATCGCAAGAAAATCTGCATTTACTTTCTTCCGGACTTGAATTCTAATCAGTAAATCAAAATCTAAATTAGGCATCTTTAGCACATTTCAGCGCAGGGGTTACCTTCATTAAGAAAATTAGAGTGTTAACTCCAACTCATCTAAAGTTCCAGCATCAATCACCTTGTCGCCATCGTAAGTGATTTTGAATACCAGTTCCTGGTCTATCACTTTACAGGACAGCGTGAAGCATTTCTGGTACGTCGATGGTTTGTAAAATCGTTTTATATGTGGTGCATGGACTTTGTCAAGGTGTACACCACTTAGGTCCACGCTAAACGGTTTATTCTCGATGTTCACTTCACGAAATGTAAAGTTAGTAGAGCTTACACAGATATAGGTGATGTTTTTGAGATACGTACACCGACCAAGACTCTTCGTCACAGAAGTCGGTCGGCTTTCTAAATCACCCGTATCGCGGACGATTTCGAAGTCGAGAGAGTTATTCGTTTCACGAAGGCTGCTAAAGTAAATAGTATGCTTGAAATTCTGGAATTTTCTGCTCCGATAAATTTGTCCCTTCACAACACACCAATCAAATACCTATCAGCACACATTTCGTTCTCTAGGATATGTGAAGGAATGAATCACCTTGGTCAAGAACCACTCGTAGGAACCGTCATTATGCTTGATCCCATAGCTCACTTTCGATGAATTTCTGTCAAAGTATGGCCATTGCTGGAATTCGAGTATGCTACCGCGAGCTACAGCGAATCCACTGCATAGTAAGATATTAGAAGAAGGCGTAACTTCGTTTGAAAAATCGATCTCTCCATCCTCCGAGGGACACTTACGCATCTCGAGAGGCGCTGACGCTGATATCAATATTTTCCCTATTAAAATGCTGCCTAATTTTTCTCTCGAAGAGAGCATTGGATCCTAACCCTCCAACTAATACAACGGACTGTTTTGCTCGTTAGTTTCATTATCAAATTATAATTAGGCGGAAGAGTTGTGCGAATAGTTAACAGTCTATCGCGTAATCATCAACGCGAAAATTCGTAAGGCACATAACTAGGCGAGAATATTAATTTTCTTAAGCTTCTCACCTTGATGTCGATATTTTTAAGTCTTGCGGCTTCTCTGTGCTGCATTATCGTCTTGATAGTCTCGGTGACGCAGGGTTCGAAGAACGAATTGATACAATATCTTAGCTTGCATTGTTAGTTGAAAGTATTGTTTGTAGGTGGTAGTTAAAATATCATACTCATCAATATTCAAAAAGCCGTCAGTATTTTCTATACACCTCGTACCTATACCGTATAATTTTATTTTGGCGGGGTGAGAATGTTCTGCTTTTGTTTTCCAGCTGATAAAAGATTCTATTGTTCTCCTCTCGTCTTGAGACCCAATGAAATCGTCTCGCCAATGGCCTTTTATTTTACCGCGCAGGTGGTCCGTGAACATCTCGTCGACCACATCAGAACCCACATAGTTATCTGCAAAAAGGCTCAGAGTAAGTTTCTCGGAGTAGATAGAGAGGTTCAAATATTTTAATTGGGAATGCAATACATATGCTTCTTAGTGGGGTTCGCTTCACCCGTATTCGAGGTTTTGTCTTAACAAGATGGAAGGAGATCGTTTCCTACAATGAAAGCCGAAATGTAAGCTACCATCGTTACTCATACTGATTTCTCGATACTCTCAAATTATCTCATTTTTCCCTTTTAAAGCTCTTAAGAAGTAGTTGACCATTTAAACAAGCGGGACATACCGTCCTCCTCCATCCCGCGTCGACTAAAATGAAACCACTGGTTCTTGGTGCCTCAAGCAGCGCTTCAAATTTCGGCACATCAAGCCGGGACCTCGTATCTTCCGCCTTGTAGAGATGATTTATTGCATAAATGGCTGCAGCAACAGGCTGCCGAATGACAATATACTTAAAATTTCTGGTTTTGTTCCAGAGTTTTATAATGTTTTCGAAGCACTTCTTTTCGGCTTTATCGTAGCAGCCAGGTACGGAGAAAACAAAGGACCAGTTATAGTCTTCCTTAGGCCACCTTTGTTTGAAGACATCCCACTCGAGACTGGTAAAGGTTCTTTCAATGAATTCTAAGATGATTGCCTCCGTGGAACTGCAAACATTGGCAGGTTCGTATTCCAGAGAGGTTGCCGAGCATTTGGATCTGCTTTCATCACTGCCTGGACGTGACTGTTTAGCCGGGACATGAAGTCGTCCAAGCATACCGCCGCCTTCAGACTATCGTTCGGGTATTTTGTGGCCACCTGTCCATGGGCGATAATATCTTGATTGAGATAAGCAGACGTGGTACGGATAGGTTCCAGAGTTACTGGTCCGTGTTTGAAGCAGGCAGGTCCCGACTGTCGTCCGTTTCGAGCATCAAGCAAATCGACAGAGATTTCTATATGAAAACAATCAATGAAAATACAAGAAAGAAGAGAACTTAGCTTGAGCAACGACAACGGACCAGTGACCTGTAATAAAGTTATATAGAAGAAAAATAAATAGTATTGCTATTTTGAGCCTAGTTCGAGTTTCGGTTTTCTAATTCGATCTTTTGCTTGTATTTTGATATATATATTCCTACTTTTTTTTTTTTTTAAGAAAAATAGGCAAAAGTCTTTGATGAGGGTATTGTGGGGCGAACTTGTTGAGAAATTCCCAAAATCCACACCGAAAACAATATCTATCCCCCGTCCTACACCCTCCATCTTGAGAGCCCCAAAGTGACAGTTACGAGGCAAAATCGATAAATTTATGCGAGAGAATGAATACAGTGGAAAAGCGTGGGGATGATGAACAAATACTCCAGCTGGATCGTGTTGCTGACTATCCTTGAGAACAATAGTCGAGAAGTATCTGCCCCGGATTTTCTTCTGGTTGTTTGAAAAGAAAGACCCGCGAGAACATTTACCTCTATATATATATAGCTCTCGGGAAGATGAGGTGGAGTGCTTATCTTACCCGTCCACTTCATCCATTGATGAAGGAATGATATAAGAGTACTGCATCCTCTTTTCCAATCAATGATCTACGATTGCAACTGCTGAGCGCCTTCGAAAAAACATTTTCGCCGCAGGCTCTGCTAAGTTGCAGGATTATTTTTCAACCACTGTAGATATTCTGAGGAGCGCATGCTGGCGATACATATTGGGACGCCCGTGTACATCCATTGAGATCCATGGGTATTTTTTTAAAGCATTCAGAAGTGAGGTGTCGCCTAAACACTACGCTAGAAATACCGAGGGTACTGTCTGCTGAATCTCTATGCGCGGAATAAAGCTCAGCCTTGCGAAATTTTGGGCGAAAGTAGCAGATTGCAGGCTGTATTCAACCAGTTGCGCCATCACTCATAGGATAACAAAGTGTTCCTTTTTTTTGCTTTTGTATTTTTTTTTTCTTTTTTTTTTTTTTTAAAAAAAAAAGCCAAAAAAATGCATGAGCACCTACAGTACCAGTTAGACGTCCCCAGATTTTATAACCTCCTTCATGCAAGCTCTCGTGGCCATTTCCTATGGGGCGTTTACTTTACGGTGTAAGATCTCATAGCTGTATACTAAATTCTTAAAAAAAAAAAAAAAAACGAAAGGAAAGATGAAATAAGACTCAAAGACAAGCCGGTTACTTGAGTGAACCGCAGCTAAGTAAGAAATCATGCACAGATGACGAGCTTTGCCTCGAATTTTTAGTAAACTTCGATCCCCAGTAGGTTCTAGGATCACCAAGCACCTATCTGACATCTATAACCAGGTTGGTCGTTCTTCTACTTCGAGAAAAGCGCTAGAATCAAGCTAGTCCTCGCTAAAGAAACTGGTCTAGACTTTTGCGGGTAAAATTCAGGGGCATGAGACTAGTGCTCCGCGGAATATCGTCCCACAACGTCGGCTCTTAGCATCTAGCTCCTTTGTTCGAATACAGTTTCAGTATAATTTTTTATTCACTCTGTACTTTGGGGCTCATACAACTTTTTTTTATAGGTATCTCTCGCTTATATACTGCTGAAATTCTCTCTTTCGCTATTGCTCTGATTATTATAAATGAACTAAAATTTTGGGTGAAAATCAGAAATCCGCAAGGATGAACGAACGATCTCGATCTCCTGCAGCCTCGGTAGACGTAGCCAATTTTGCTGTATAACTTCTGCCCACCTTCCAATAAATACACACACACCGGTACACACAACAAGCGGTAAGAGAAAATTTTTTTATCATCTTCTACGAGTTTAGTAGGGTGACATTTTTTTCCTCCATTAGTTCTTCACTTGTGTCAAAGACGTTGTTCGAGACGGCGATTTATCCAGCAGATTAATATAAGATGAATCAGTCCCTTTGAATTTTATTAATTAACCAACATCTGAAATCCAAGTTACAGGATCCACTCCTTACGTTTCGATGTAAGCCCGACAACGGTTTCCGGCATGAGTATGGTTCTTGTTTTGCAAGAACCTTACATGTTATTTTTGCAGGCGAAGTTGCAAATTTAGCGAATGAATTTGCAATTATACATCGGGTTAACGGCATGTCGGTTTGTCAAAGTTCAAAAAGTAAGAGTACACTGTTGTACAGAAAATTACATTGTTATTTGCTCACACTGCGGAGCCTAGGACGTAATATCTTCGCTCTTCGAATTAAGCCACCTTTTATCTTTTTATTTATTTATTTAATTTCATTTTTTTTTTTCGTCTCTTAAACACTACCCTGGGTAGATAAAAATCTCGGGTGAGATGTGATAATTTTCGGAGTCTTACATTTTCTTCTCTCCTTGTGTGATTTTCTACTTCTTTTCACTTTGCAGACCCGCGATCCTCAAGTTATATATGTACGGTACCCGCGGCTACTTAGCCTGTTCGGAACATCCGCTTCGCATGAGTGATTTGCGGCATCCCCTTTTTATATATATGTCCACGGCTTTTCCCTCTTCATAGTCATCGATCTTCTCTCGATACTTTACTTCACTTAAAAAATTTTTTATTACCTATTATTTTCCCTTCTATATTTAGATCATAACGACTGATCATGTTTACCTCGAGTCCCCATTTAGCGAGCACAAAGGAGAACTGCAATCAGACAGGCATTCAATCCTCCCTCAAATTTACATATTGCCACGAGAAATATCCTTATTTTTTTCACTTGTCGTCCTTATGTTCTCTTCTGCTGTTTCTTTCGCAACGTGGTCGACGGTTCACGCAATTTGACACGCGATCTAACGAACAGACGTGGATTCCCTTTGCACTATGCACGAACCAGAAAAAAAAAAAGAAACACCGCCTCCGTAACTTACTGTCTACCGGTTTCCGCCTTATGCAAGTGGCATTTACTGTCTCGATTTAGCAAGCTCCAGAATGTGAAGCGTCCCAAGATCTTACGACTGCAGCCGCGGTTACGCGAACATTGTACGACAATATATATATATATTTTCCTTAGGGTAGTTCAGGCTTGCGTCTTCAAGGATAAGGGAACTTTGAGGTCAACCCAATCATACTAATGGGGGATCGGGTATATCTTCTTAGATCGGGTAGATGAACAGGTGCGTTGAACAGTTACTTTGTCCAGTCTAAGGATTACACTATTCTTAGTCATAACGCCAACACCCTTCTCAGGTAAGGCAAAGCTTAAGCCGGAACGCATATATAGATTCAGATGGCGTTCACTTCCTTTTGCCTTGTTTTCCTTTCTTTCCTTTCCTTTCCTTTCCTTTCCCCGAATATGGCTGATAGGAGCTTAGATCTAGGGAAACCGATTAAATGTTTCTTTCCTTCCCGGAAGCTTCGCTTACAGGTACTCTGTCTTTTTGGAAAAGAGTTCGCTTGTTATCATTAATCTTCTAGGTTCTTCCAATGCCACAATTCCGTTCCTTCGGCGAGCGGTAGCATCTCCTCACAATTACCGGCCCGGCAATACGAAGCTTGATATACGGCCAGGTTTTTTCCGGGAGAGTCTGAGCAAGACTATATACCCATCTCAATCGGTCTCGAGAAAACAAATGCAAACTTTCCGAGCATAACTCTGCTTCTCGTAGCAGAATTAACATCCCCGGTTTCTGTAATCACCGGAGGACCAACCAGAACGTTGGGTTTAGCTCAGCGTCGAGGAAACTTGAAGGTCATTAAACGAAGGTAGATGTAAGTGGAATATTGCACAAGTTTTGAGAATCTAAAGCTAATATGCAAGTTATAACATTATAACACTACAAAAAGGCCGTGTAGCAGCAGCGCGACACATTAGGATGATATTATTATACACTACCAAATTAAAACCTGCATAATAACTGCTGCTTTCATTACAATGTAGTTGTAACCAAATATATACTCGTCCCCTCCAAGAGAAGGCCAAACCCGCGCGGATTATAAATCGATGGCACTACCTCCTGTTGCGGATTTTAATCGACAATGATCCTTCGAGAAATTACCTTCTGATATTCTGTGGGCTAATCTGGGGAGGATATAACGCTCCATAGAAGCTCGAGGTTGTTGTTGCCGGCCGGGATCGGGAGGGAAAATTTCCTCAGACACGATCACCTGAGAAGCGGCCCAAATCAAATTCTTTGCCGAAAAATTGTCGCGTGGGCACGTGATCGTCAACACGTTCCCATCACGTGCTTTCGGCTTCGCCCGCAGGCATTTCCGAGCCGGAAGTTCCCTCGGCCTCTTGCTTCTGCTTTAATTTGTCGAAATGTCTGCAGGCTTCGTTCTGGCGTCTTGCTGGAGGGTGCCTGGGGTCGGCAGGCATGAAATCCGTTCCTTCCCAATCATCTATTGGTAGAAACGTGAGAGTAAAACAAAAGATCGCGTTAGACTGGTTAAATACGAGGTACGAGGTGGATAGGGGAATCACAAACGACATACCTTCTGAACCTTCACTGGTTTCATCAGACGCAGAAGCCGTTCCGGGAGAAGGGGATCCATCGGCCGGAGGAGACTTCTTACTCTTGCTTTGAAAGGGCGGAGCAGGAGCTTCCCGAGTTTCTCTGGCTTGGTTGTTTTGTCCGTCATTGGGAAGTTTTCGTTTCCGCTTCGGTAGTCTGGATTAATGATAGGCCAGTGGGTGCGTTCCAAGATCGTTTTTTTTCTTTATAGAATTAACAATGAGAGCAGGTTGACTTTGGCAATATAGAGATGATAGTCTAGGAGATTTGCGGAGGACAGTCTTTATTCTTTTAACACTTACGATAATGATGGAGCTTACGGAGAGTATATAAGTGAAGAGGAGATAGGATGGAACTCGGATGAAGACCTATTTATCTCGATTTCGGTTGTGCTTGGGGGCAAATTAAAGGAGGTTGAAAGGCGAATCAGAGGCACTAGCGTTGACAGAGCTAGTGGACTTTGTCCTGCGACAGCCTTAAATTCAACCTCCCCTGGTAGCCATCCGTTTGGAGCAAAAACTGCTTCAAAATACAGCAATACCGCTATCAACAGAAGAAAGGGGGAAAGCAAATTTCACTAAAGACGGCTTTGGCTCTAAAATGGGAATCGCTATTTTGCAAATTTGTTGAAATTAAGTTTACTAACTGAATAGGGAAAACAGACTTTGATACACTATTTCCAGACACGGTATTGATGTAAGGACGACATGTTTTTTTTTTTTTTTTTTTGCGACCGTGTAAGAGCTGAGATTGGGTTTCTTCTGAGGATTCAGGGTGAGATTCTATATCCTGAACCGCCGGTTCGAGCGCGACAACGGTCAGTGATCCAAGGCCGACTTCGGTTCGGGTTTCCGGTACGTATGACTTTTTTCTTCTCTTGCGTGGAGAGAATTAGCTGGTTCTCCGGTTTCAGCGGTTCTATTGAAAACATGTGTATCCCTTCATTCCAACGGGGCAATCTTTATCGGCCTGCGTGTCTCTGTTTTACTTCTTTCAGATGGAGCTTAACGACTTCATGGTAGTGTAGTATATCGGGGTTTGCTGTCAGGATACCTTGTTGATTGACAGGATATGCGACCTATAACCATGCATATCGCGATATATTCTATACCATGGCGTTCTCTCCTTCGCACTAAAGGAACTGTAGGAAGGTTCTTCGGTCTTCTTGGTTTCATATCCTAACCGTGTATTCTTGCTATCCCGATCATCTTGACTTTTCCGATAATGGATGAGTTCCCGCTTCGGGTTATATATAGTCTAAAATTTTTGAGGCTATTTGTGTAGAGAGACTCTATAGGGCTGGATCGTGCATGTGCCACTTGATCAAGCCTCCTTCTCGCCAGCTTATAAGCTTAGATTATTGAGGTGATATTGCCGTATTTCGTTCTGTACATTCAGTGGTATGCGTTTTTTTTTTTTTTTTGTTCCCTAGTTTATTCACTTGTTTACTTTGCATCATTCAGGTTATAGTTCCACTCTAATTGTTCTATGAGGCTAGAAGTTATTTTTGCTATCAACAATCTGAGATATCTCCCCTGAGAGGAGGTCTCGCTTCCGCTCCATAGAAAGCGATATCTAATCTCTTACACTCGTCCTCGGACCAAAACTAAATCCCCCCCCCTTTTAATAGCTATTTTTTCTCAGAATAATACTAGAGGTACTCTCAAGCTGAAAGGGGAGCTTGATACAGCTCGGAAGGAGAGCTGTATGTCTCCTTTTCTTTTTCCTTGTAACTTCCACTTTCAATGTTTTAAATATCGAAAAAAAGGGAAATAATAAATAAATTGCAAAAAAAAAAGAAGAAAAAAAAGAAGGGCATGTATGATATGATACACTGAGACTGGATGACGGCTTCTATGGTTCGATTCATCAATATCGACGATCTGTGAAAGATGTTATTGTTATAACTCTTTTGGCGTATTTTATTCTTAGTTTCGAAAATGTTGTGAAGGTGGTGACATCGTACCCGCGGACTTAACCGTTACGTCGATGTGGAGCTGGGTTGACCAAGGCGTTCAGGACGCCACTGTAAAAAATTTGTGCTCTTTGTCTTTGTGGAGAGAATCCACGATTGTTCGCGAAAGAGGGATGAAAACTGAGACACTGTAAAACGCCGGGCTTGAAATCACGCACAGATTCCTTTTATCTATAGATAGGTATACCTCGAGAAAATAATATTTTTTGAAGGACACACGAGCACAAGGAGTGGAGTAAAGATAGACCCTTGAGTATTCCTTACCTTAAATCAATTGCCAATCGTATACTAAAAGCAGAATTCTATATCGACCAAACCTTGGTCTTTCATCTTCATTGACTTATTATATTTTAATTTTTTTTATTACTCTAGAAACAAAGAAGGGGAATGTACGTATCGATTCACAAGGGGTTAATGCGAATAACCGAAAAGAGAACCAAGCAGAGAGAACAGCGTAGAACGCCTGAGGGGTTGAGCAACTGCATGTGATTTCCTTGATTGTTCACTTTGGTATCTCTTGTATCTTGTTATTCCCTGCCGATGGCAGACTTATCACGGCGATAACAACTAAGCTAAGGAAGGGTTGAAACAAAGGCCTGCTGAGACAATTTCGCTTTCACTTTCAGCTTCAATCTTACCAACTGGGCGCCAACCGTAACGAGGTCCATGCGCGAGATGAGAGACCCGAAAGCTAGACCCCAAAAAAACCAAATCTGACTATCGCAATAAATAAATCCTTGGGGATTGATCGAAAGGGCGAAATCCACAACGGGCAATTGTACTGATCCCTCCGTTCTTCGCGCGACCGGCGTCGGAGCAAGCGTTGACAACACACTTGGTAAATTACGAAAAAGCAGCCCTCCGTATCCTCGCCTTTGAGCCGACGGTAGCCCTTATTTCCAGGTCTAGCCGTGGTGATGCTAAAATCCGTCTTCTGAGTGTGAATGTTTGCCCAGTGTCTCCGCGACGCTATTTCTCGCGGAGGTGAAAAAATATAACGTCGCATTTCGATTTATTGTATCACATTGATACAGTTTCCTCCCTTCTCTCTTCATATCTGTGCTAATGTTGTAACTCCTTCGTAGGCCGAAAAACGAGTAAGTAATAAGTTCGTTGGCAATAAGGCACTCGGCCTTTGTCTTTGTGTAGATACCCAATCGCGCTAAGCCGGGCTGGGGATTGTCGAGTCGGTGGCGTTGTTTTCTCTGTTCTCATTGTTCTAGATGAATTGAGTGTGTGGTAGGGATTCTCCACCCACATTATCACGAGGCTTTTAGGGTGGCTTTGCATACAATTGCCTTTACGGGCGCCGTACGGGAAAGGCGTTGTTGAAGTTTGCTTTACCTGTTAACCGCCTCCGTTAACTAAGCGTCCTTTTGAAAAACCTCGGAGTTACCCAGGAGGAAAAAAAAAGGAGGTTGTGCAAAGAAAATAAGGATAAAAAAAAAGAAAAGAAACCAACAGATAAGACTCATCTTGTCTTTCTTCAAGATAACGAACCAGATTCGTTCTTTCGCCAAAGCACTTCCCCTCAACGATCTGAATTAGCTCCTCCTCCTGATCTCACCCTCTCCTGCCGTAGGAAGTGACGTTAATTCGAATAGATTCGAGGAAGAGAACAGGTCACAGCTGATCTCTCCACAGTCGGTATCCCCCGATCTTACTGGCTTGCCTTCTACAGCAACAGCCCTTTGCTGCGGGGCCCCTTTTGCGTCTTCCTCTTCTTATTCTCTCGCTATTTCTTCTTCTCTTCCGTCTTCCTCGTGTCGTCTCTCCCGACGGTCGCTCTGTTCTGTCGTTGTATTCTTTGTGTCCGGCGTTTAACCGCCCTTCCCCTTAAACTCTCAGACTTCCGCTTTGACCTCCGTCTCTTCTTCAGACACGTCTGATTCGGTCTGCCTCTTCTCCATCTCCTCCATTCTCCTTTTTTCCCTTTTCTTCATCTTCGTCTTTGCCGTCTTTGCCGTCGTCTTAGCTTCGTCCCCGTCCTGTGTCTCGTACTCGGCGCTCTGTAATCGATTTTCCGAAGTCGTCACCCCACGGTCGGCAACCCACCTCTGACATCCCACCATCAACGCCTTAGGTCGGTATCTCAAGGCCGCCGTCTTTCTCAGTCTCTCTTCCTAGATCGATCTCGTACCGTCGCTCTCACACAAACCACCGAAACGATACGCACGGCATAAAGGAGAAAAAAAAGATTGAATCGACCGCAAAAATCGCAACCATGTCCACCGCCCTCGCGAAGTTCAAAGACGCCATCATCAAAGGAAAGGACAAAAAGAACCCCCCGACGGCTAGCTCCTCTCCCGGAGACGTTTCCGATTCTGAAGGTATTGTGCCTTAGTCGATTATTTTTTCCCTCTCCTGCCGTATGACGTTTGCCACGGTCAATCGCCCGTTATAACCCCCATGATCCAGAGCTGACGAACACCTCTCCTAAATCGTAAAAAAAATCCTCTCCAGACGAAGGAAGGAAAACGGATTATATAACCGCGAACCGAAGCACAAGGTAACCGGACACCAGATCAAGAAGGTCAGGCAGTTCGATAAGAAAGCTGCAGCAGTTGGAGAACGCCAGCTCATTATCTGATGAGGGCTGCGCGGTAAGTTATTCTCTGAAGAAAATCCTTCCTTGTAAATCGTGAGGTCTTGGCGTTTCCCTTGGCTAATTTTTTTTTTTTGGGGGGGTTCAAAGGCTTCCTAGAGTTCTACCTGATCGCCATTCTGCATCGAGCATCAACTATAAATATTCGGCGGAAAATTGCCGCGCACTGGATTATCGATTTCATTTGTTTCCCCCCAGACTTATTACGCAGATTATTGGCCAAAAGTTTTTGTCGCCGCAGAAGCTCCGTCCCATCACCTTCCCAGGATCCCCGATGGAGGGCTTCGAGTCGGCCCGAACCGACCCGCAAGTCATGAAATCTCCGGCTTTGAGCTTCCGAAAAGAATTCAATCCTGAACAGGAAGAACCGGAAAGCTTGAGGGTCTAGTTTAACTGGATAGTTAAACCCTTTCGGATAACTTGCAGTATATATATTTAGACACCCATTATCAATGTCCCCTTAATTAAAAAAAAAAAAAAAAAAAAAAAAAATTCCTGTTAAGTTAGCTAAATGAAACACTTTTCAACCCATGGTGCCTCAGGAACAGCTCACATGTACTTAAAGTAACGAGAACAATAATTCTTGCAGGAGAGTATATGCTTGTACCAAGCAGGTCTTTTCTCTGCCTTTCTCTTAGCCGCAGCCAAAAAAAAGGGCGATAGGGCTGAACAGATTTTCAGGGAGGGTTCGCCTGAACGACGCCACAAAAATACCTTAAAGAAGTCATAAGGCTGGAAAATCGAACTCCCAACGACAGAGCAACGACGGGGATGTGCAGAGTGGTCGTTCGAAGCGCATGAGAAGCCAGTCTTTTGGGAAGGACGGGATAGCGATATATATATATCTTCGCTGCTTCTAATGACATATGTGTTAATCATTCTGAAAACCAGATTATTATAATATTCTTTTTTTGTTTCCTTTTTTTTTTTTGGGGGGGGGGGGGGGAAGGGTTGAAACCTGGAGTATTGTTGGCCAATGGGGATGGTAAGAACGGAAGAGTAATGATGATGATGATGATGATGATGATGATGATGATAAAAGATAAAAAATGGATGAAAGACGGGCGGAGAAAACCAGAGGGGAAAAGACAGGATGATGAGATAGAAAGAAAAGACTTGCGGGTATATACTACTAACTCTTAGAGAAAGATAATTTAGAACAGACTATTACCGAGGAGCTCGCTCTAGTATCCCCCCCCCCCCCCTTTTTTTTTTTTTGTTTTTTTTTTTTGCGGCGTGTCCGAGTCTGGAACGGATATAACTTATTGATTGCCCGAGCGAGGTCTACGAGGTTGGGGCTGACGCTTCGAGACTGGATCGTTGAGTTGGAATACGCGATGGCACACCGTTGTTGTGATCAAGATCTCAGATCTTGCAGCTCGAGACACGAGTGGACCGTTTTATTTTCGGTTTAAATTATCCGCGTCCCATGTGATGATGACACATGATGTTTATATCGCCATTGTCATCGAAATCGGGTCCATCTTGTTGATCTACTGAAGTTTATTTTTATGGTAAGCAGAAGGAAAATGCCAGGAGAAGAAAACCAGTCATAGAAGGATGTCCGCCACGACTTATTCCGTATTCTCATACCGGACTTCGGCTTCTTCTCCTACTCTTAAATAGAGAATCTTGTCAAGGAATTTAAGGGAGATTGGAATGAGAAAACATCGAAGCCAGGGATTCTTGTGATACTCAAAGGACAAAAACGGGAGGACTACGCCAAAAGGAAATTGCTAGGGCAATGAAGGCATGCAAGCGAGCTAGAAGAGAAAACGAACAAGGCAGAGTTGGCGCGTCGATTGTAGGAAATATACGACTTATGAATGCGCTTGGGTTGTTCAAAAGCGTGGAGAAGGGGTCGATGCTGATCCGAATAGAGCTATATGAAGAGTCATAGCTAGATCAGAAGGTGCCATTTATGACATCGCACGGGTTCAAAAAAAAAAAAAAAAAAAAAAAAAGAAAGAGAGAGAAATTAAAGAAAGAGAGAAAAGAAAGGGGTGGTAAAGAGAAGGAAAATGTTGACTGTCATCGACGAATATTAATAGAATGTTTTTCAGGGCACTGTTCTACTTGGCTGGCCGGGATTCAGCTTTGTATCAATCCGAGGGTCTTCCATGAACCCAATTTTTTTCCTTCCTCCTTGCCATGCCCACAGCCAGCTATGTATGGATCGAGGATGGAAAATGATCCAGGCAGACGTGAGTATCCCGGTCTCTGCAGGCCAGGAGGTATCTCGCCGGCGATAACTACAATTATAAATGGTAATAAGCAAAAGCAAAATCAGCTCTGAAGCACGGGGAAAAGGAGAAAGGAAGTTCTTTTTTTTTTTTTTTTTTTTTTTTTCAGGCCACTGGTAGGTATGCTTCTAATGTTCTTATACAAAAAAAAAAAAAGAAGAAAAGAAACTTCACTTCAGTATGCGCGGCGCTAGTTGCTGTCTGTTAAGATACTTTCCTAGCTAGATTAGGTACTGTGCTTGTCTAGATCTTTGTTTGATCGAATATTCGCTGCCTCGACGTTAGGACTTGGAGGTAAAGAATTTCTTACCCTAAATTCTTTTTCAGAAAAAAAAAAAAAAGAGAAGAAAAGAAATTCAGTCTGAGCGGGAGACGGATAAGAAGATAAGAGAAGCCATTCGGAGATTCTGGTAATAGCAGGACGATACGGAGATCGTGGTGGGGTGACATGTCCTTCTGCACACCACGGCACTGGGGTTTCTTCAAAATCGCGTGCCACGGGTCCTTTTTTTTTTTCTTTTTCTTTTTCTTTTTTTCCCCGAAGAGTCGAATTCACTGCGTGCCGAACGCAATGGCCGCGACTTTGTCTCCAGTTCGGTTATTGGCACGTTATCTCAGCCTTGTAGTCCAAATTCTAAGGATTCTTGAAGAGTCGAGTTGCTCCGCATCAAACTGCCCGGTAGGAAATGGCCACGATAGCCTGCATGGAGTGGAACGAAGCACGGCGTCAATGGCTCGCTCCATTTAGCTGCGCACCGTAGGTCAATGTACCATGGCGAAACGATAAAATTTGTAAGGTACTGTTTCGCACCAAAGAAGGTGCACAAGTATTTCGATTTCGTGCAGGAGCTTTTGTCGACCGTACGGCCCTGATAGCCTTTGTTTAGCTTGGGCATTTGTTTCCAAGACGGCTGAGAAGTGGCGGTATGTTGCCAAGAGGGTTGAAGTGGACACGCAGTCTATTGGAGTCGCCGTCGAAGGGTTTTTGCTCATCGAGGGGTTCGTCGACAAAACAGCGATCTGAATCCAAGCGTTGGATGAAGGAAATCAGCCATATAAACTGGAAAGCGAGAAGGAAGAAGGCATATAAAGGACCGTAGGACCCTTGTTTGAGGTGCCGTATGTGGAAGACGACAACTCCGCAGATCTAGAAGAATAAAAATCACAATCTACTTAAGCTCGGCTTCAAGGACTGTTTCTTTAGCCCACGCCCAGAAGAAGATTGCCGGGGATTGATCTATCAGCTGCCTAAAGGACTTGTATAATAGCTCTCACTTGCTATCCAATTGCATTTTCCCCGCGTATTTGAAGCCTCTCGATCTTCAAAGCCCCCCGCTCGTCGGAGCCGCCGCTCTCGTCGAAGCTCCCGCTCTTGTCGAAGCCTCTCCTCGTCGAAGCCCCTCGCTCTCTCTTTGTAGTTCTGGCCTATAGGTTTGGTGTTGGATAAAGAAGATCATGGATGGGGGGGTGGATATTGTGATCGGTTTGATTTTGGGAATTTTTCAACAAGTAATGTCCACCAGCAAATTATTTAAATAGTTAATATGTTTTATTTTTAGTATTTATTATTTATTTATTATTTACTTATTATTAGATTTATGGATTTATTGATTTACTGATTTGTTTTTTTTTCTTTATTTTTTTTTTTTATGTATTGTTCCTTATTACTTTACTTTATATATATATCTCTCTCTCTCTCTCTCTCTCTCTCTCTCTCTCTCTCTCCTCCTCCTCCTCTTTCTTCCCCCTCCCCCAAGCCTGTCTTCTCTCTCCTTCGCTTCGCAATTGCTGCTCTCCTCTACCGGGTCATCTTTCGTTTCACCTGCCGATGAACAGCGACGACTTGATCATCGATGCGTCACCGCAAATGCTGTTCTTCTCTTATTTCCTTCAATTTCATTTAATATGAAGCCTTGGTTCTGATGCTTCTATTTTCTGCTTCTAGGGCATGCAGGCTAATTTATCTCTTTTTTGCCCTCGCCACTACACAGAGATCTGCGTCGACCTTTTGGATGACCGCAGGCGAGCGACCTACAAGCCCGCAGTTGGGCCCAGATCCCTGCGGGCGGTCCCGCCACTTTGCGCCCGATCCGTGCCGTCTCTGCATATCTGAACGATAGCCTTATCGCCATAGGGAAGGAAGCCACAGTATCCTACAGAGGCTAGGAGGGCGGCACCATGCGACGACTTTATGTCGAGAATCAATAGCCACGTCGACTTAAAAGCTCAAAAGGAAGAGAAGGAGTTGGATAGATGCCCCATGTGGAGGCATCAAGCGGCGAAAATTGGGAGGACCGTCGAGCAGGTTATTACGGAATACGTCGAAAAGTTATACACGACGATCAAGGAAAAGGAGCTCGATAATCATTGCCTGATAAGAAATATAACTGGCACTTTGTTTTCTCCGTCCCTGCTTCCTTCACGAAGATCGATAGGAAGCGTTTCGTGGATATTCTAAGGTCCTGGAACAATGGCCGAAATTTTCCCTGGACTATCGTACGCCAGCCTGTCGCAGCAGCTATTTACGCGATTAGGGACCTCAGCAAAGCAAAGGGCATGAAATTCCAGTTATCCAAATTGGAGGAATTACGTAAAGATCCTGAAAATACGGCCTTCATTCTTTTAGATGCTGGCTGGAGAAAAACGGTATGCCCATCAAAGAAATTTGGCGTCCGGATCTTCTACTTAAAGATGAGAAGGGAAAATGGATATCTTATGCTACAAACAGAAATCAGGAAGGGAAGTGAGCTAATGGTTTATTCTTGACCCTGTTAGGAAATTCTTTCGTACCATCTGCTTACGGCAGAATCACACGGCAAGGAAAACTCCAATTCAAGCAGAACCATACCTGCGATAAAGCGTACTCCAATTGATAACATATGTGGGTACCTCGGCCACTTCGAAAAAAAATGAGGAGGAAAGCGGGATTGAAAAACGGTACTAATTCACACCTCATCAGATCTAGACTTCGCTCTGATGATATCGACGAGGAATTTTTGACTCATTTACATAAAAAAGTTAAAGACTTTTGGAGAGAGAGCCTCAAAGGTTCTGAAGAGGAAAGAAAAATCCAAGAGTCTTTTATGAAGTGGAAGAAGGATGCACAGTTTCCTCAGAACGGGGAGTTGAACTGAACGGGTTGGCTCGAAATTTATCAAAATCCAGGCGGAAGCTTGAAGATAGACGAGTAAGATATCCTAAAGATCTTTTTCGAAGGAAGACGACGCTAATAAAATCTGAAAGGGATACCTTCACATCGTTCTTTCAGCCCTGTGTTGATGCAACTGTGAAGGCTATATTAAGCACATGGAAAATGCGAAACCAAAAAAACATCAGGATAATAGTAAGTGCCTTTTATATTTCTAAATCTACGTCCGGTATAGAGAAAAACGGAAGGAAAAGAAATGATAACTATTGGCTGAAGTATAGCTTCAGCCTGATATTAATGTTTGGGTCCATCTGATAAAAGTGAGAATATATAACAGTCGGCAATATTTGTGGGAGGATTGGGATCTAACTCAATCTTCCAAAGGGAGATCAAAGAATCAACTATCAAAAAATGAAGTCGATATTCTTGTCTCCACGCCCCAGCATGCGTAAGTGATCAGTAATATCTGAGCATCGAAATTGGATTTTTATTTTTATTTTTATTTTAGGCGGTGGTCTCTGATTCTAAGAATTGATTTTAGGGAATTCGCCGTGGCCCTTGGTAGTATCTTGGAGTTCCAGCAACGGCCGAGAGCAAGCTATGGAATTAGAAATAAGGATGATTCTTACTTGTGGTTCCTGGACAAGGTGACTTCGAAATTTAAGACCTCCACGTTAGAGAAAGATTATAATCACTTACATGCATATTTCTTTGCCCCAGGGCCAAAGATGCATTGAGAACAGCGGAATAAATGATTTCGGAAGCCATCTCACAAAGCGAGCGGATTCATTCGAATTTGAGATCGTCCGCCATGTTGGGAATCTGGAAACCCGACCCGCATGCGTGGCAGAGAGCAGTGGCCGACGTATGTGCCGACTTCGCATCCCCTTCCCAGAACTTCACTTAATATATCGATGGCTAATTAAAAATTCAATTGTAGCCGACTTTGAGTCACAGATCTACCATGTTTCTAAAGGTAATATACCTTCGAGAATCCAGCGCGCCGCCGTAAGCTACAGAAGTGGAAGCGACTTTTTGAGCCATCCTTCCAGAAATATTTCATGTTCTCCTTCGAGGCGTCCCATCTGGGCTTGAGATTTCAAATCAAAGGTGAACGCGGTGAAGTGATAAGAACAGAGACTTGGCATGGATAAATTAATTGCTTTGATGTGCAGTACGAGGTATTTAGCCCTTGTTTACCATCGCGTTTTCATATATGGTGGCTGAAAACGTTTATACAGGTTTTTTTCCTTATTTCACTACACCTTTTCGAAGCCAGAGCACTGAAATACTATTATGCATGTTTATTCCGCAACTTCCTCCTTCGTTCCGCAGAACAGCATCGACAGCACCGTTAACCCTTCGCTTCTGAGTATGATGTGTTGTGTCAACTATTTATCTTATTATTTGGTAATTGTCATTCTTGACTATTTCCCACGCCATCCTTGGTGAGAATTACGATTTTCGTTTGTGCACGCGTCGTTTCTTGAAACTTTGGCCAGAAGAGTCTGATCCAGACTAGCTGTTTTCTCATATGCGTAGCCGCGCTGTTTTCGTTCTTCTCTTTCCTCCATGGCCTCTCAGAGGATAGAGTCTTATCTTTTAATACTTCAAGCATTGAATTTATTTCCATCTGGTCATCCGCGGGAGGTGCAAGCCCATAGTTGCACATGCCGCATGAGACAAATGGCTTCTCGTTGTCTTGACCACGGTCCTACACCCTTTTGCATGTGACAGTCTTTCATATTTCACAGACCTCCTTAGGCTAGAATTACGGAATATTCCTACAAGTGGCTCCAAAAGGGGTCCTCGGTCTCTTTGGCAAGATTTTCGCAGATACTGTGGCAGTACATAGTAGTAATAATGACAGCTCTTTGGCCTTGTTGCTCTATAGTATGATTACTATAGTCAAAAAATAATGCCTTTACAAAACCGCATTTATATCTGCTAATTTGCTGTAGCGTAAGGTCACGATATACAGTTTGATCTGCACAATTTCGAAGAAAAAATATTTGTATTATCCTCTGAAGATAAAGCTCTTGGCTTCATGTTCTCCTAATATAACTAACATAGCGGCATCGACTTTGGAAATAATATCGAAATTACTTTGCTAAAGGATCAATCCGCGCCGCTAGTTTCATATGCTCGATGTGCTGTTAATCGTTCGAATCTCGAAGTCTCCTTCACGGTCGATAATCGGCTGCATGATTTTGCGACCTCCACAAAGATCTCTCAAAATGCCTCGTTGGTTACTGATTGGTTTCTCATGGTGATGGAACCGCGAAGAGCGTACTCGCTAATCCGCGAGAGGCCCAGTCGTCATCAAGAAACTCGGCCCAAATTTTCGTATTCTTTCCGACCTTTTCAAACAACGACAGAATATCCACTCGAAACAGACGGCAGACAAGGCGTAGGTTGCGGCGGTGCATGGATAGATAGTCGAAGCGCTTCGGCGCCTCTAGTACCATTAAGTCGCGAGTGCCTGCAGAAGTCTGATGATGGATATACCATCCTGAGCTGATTTGCTGCGCCCCGCGCTGCTTGTATCATCCGGGTCACAGGCTCGAGACGCGTTGATGATTTTCTCCGCTTTTTCGATGCTCCACCCAAGTTGCCCACACTTGAGGTAGCGCGAAGCGAAGAGCTACACGATTGGGGATATGTAGCCGTTCTCGTGGCGCTTTCTCGAACACGAGACCAGCTGTCTGAGCATTCTACGGTAGTGATCGGCCTCTTCCCGCGGAATATCCCTGGGCTATGGATTTCAATGAGCCGTCCCGTGTCTTCCCAAGGTCCCTTGAGATTTCCAGACTGATAACGGCATTGTACAGGTGGACGGGCGCGAGAATCGTAGTCCAATCCGAAACTACCTCAAGTCCCGCGTTGCGAATCCACAGAATCAATACAAAGATGACGCTACCGCACAAGAGTGGGTGGATCTTTGTCAGGAAAGACTTCTCCTCCGGTTCGGCAATATTCCTACACTTTGTGTGTTGCAGAGCCGGTCGTATATTGGGTCTTTGAGGATCCATTTGTCGATTATCTGCAGGCAGTTATCGGCGTACTCGATCTCGAAAGCGGGGTCGTGCAACTGGCGCGAGCGGGATTGGTGATCCATAACCGACATCTTGATGGACGCCTTGATCGCTATCGCTGTGTGGCGGAGCTCTTCGTAACAATCGGGCATGCTCTCCCTGACGATATCTTGTATGTCGAGCTAAGTTTGCATGGCGAAAACGAGCCAGGTATGCGTGATACCGGTATGCATTCCTTGACTCCAAACATGACTCGTCGACGAAGACGTTGTTGAATTCTGGCTGTGTAAAGGGGTCCCGCAGATATATGTAACAATTGATTATTGCGAGAATGTTTTGCAGGTGCAATATGTTCCGTGCCTTGTTCTCTTGATAGGAGAGGCTGTCGGGGTCGATTCCTTCCTCCAACGGCCTCGGCCGGTAATCTCCAAAGCCTGCTTGACCTTTCGGGGGACAATATACGGGACGCCAACTCCGCTTTATTTTGTCCAAAAATCCTGCGATAGCTTCGTGCGCCGTAGCGAGGAGCCACTCCGATTCTTCGCATTTGGAAAACTCTTGCCAGTAGTTTTGGTCGTCCATCTTCTTAGCAGAGAAGCCGTGGTCACCGTGTCACTACCAGAATCCTCGTCGCTGCTACTTTTGTTCTTTTGGCCGTCGCGATGATAGCGTGCTTCTGGAGGTCTTCGAAGTACTTAATTTTCGGAAACGCACGCCTGAACTCTTCGTCATGCGTCAGACGAGGTCTAAGGCGGTGTTTGCTATGATCGCGGCGTTCATCAATCGCTGTTGCCATCCTTGTTTTTGTATTTGTCCAGACTTCCCGGATGTAGTCTCTGATTTTGTTCAGATCATCGAAGAAACAAAATGCGGCGAGTCCCAAATCTAGCCTGAATTCCAAATCCTCTCAAGTAAGATCATTCTTCGACTTTTTAAATACTTTTTCTTCTTGGATATTTCGGCTCAAAACTGTGGGCTTGTCGGTATCATCCGCGAAAATGGCTGTTTCGACCTTTTTCTCGATGTTCAAAGCTGGATCGTTGGGCTTCGAGGTTCGGAGGGCGGCAAACTTATTTTCAAGAGCAGCTGCCGGAGCGTTAGCTTTACTCTTTTCTTTGGTCTGCTTGTCGGATTCCGTCACTAGGAGACTTCCGACTGTTACCACCAGAGGTTTCGATAGCTTTAGCACAGTCTCTAGTATCTGGATAAAGCGTTGGTGCCCTTCGGTTGACTTGTTGTCCTCGTCACACCTCGTAAGGGAGGCATAGAACTTTGCGACGCATCTCCTTGGGTGCAGCGCTTCTTCCATGTAGCAGATGACCTCCCGGGGGCTTCTATGGCCAAAGATGCGCACCGGATTTCGGTCGCATACTCTATGAATGGGACGTGCGGAGTATACTATTTCCTTTGGCGGGTCCGCGTTTGGCGAAAACTTGGAAGTAATAGGCACCCTTTTACCGCGTCGGATCGCTTTGACGGTTTCGAAGAGGTACTTTTCAACATTATGGGTGTGCTTTTTGTAGGTCTTATAAGAGCTGATGAAAGGGAGGGCTGGTTGGGAAAGCATCTTTGTTCACGATATGGCTTCGTGATGGGAAGGGGAGTTACAGTGGACTCTGGATTGTCGATGTTCGGAAATATAAGAAACTCGTTGATTGCGAGGATATATAGTAATATATAATCGACGATTGACTAGCGAGGAGGATTATAGCAGTGTCAAGAAGAATGAAGCTCTAAGAGGTTGAAGTTATAGCCGGCCCCTAGCAGGCGTAGGGATTTAGATATCAGAATCTGCTATATATTTCCGTAGAGCCACTCAGAACCTCGTGAAAGAGAGACTAAAAGAGAGAGCGGCATGAGCGGTTAGGGCAAAAAAATTCTTTTTGCTTTCCATTTTAGTTCTAATAAAAAACACTGGGGAGATGCGAACGTTTCTTTGTTTGTATTTCTCAAGATGACCGTGTCCTTCATGATGCGATATCTCTTCTTGCAAAATAACCGACTTACTTTCTGGAAGACAACAACACTTCGTTCTTTCGCCTTCTTTGTTTCACGGATATATACGTCCAGCTTTTGCCTTGTTTCATTTGCTCCGATATGCGTATCCGCGTGCCTTTTTTTCTCAGTTGGTTGTTAGATCCTAGATTAGGGTTGTCTCGTAATTAATCGGGAATATACGTGTAGTTATACCTCTCTAGAGAAAACGCAGATGTCTACCTCTGGGTAAAATCAAAGACGGCCAACAATATACATGTATCTATTAGAGAATATGGGTCACGGATATATATATATCGGATAAAGAGCCGAATATTCATAATACTTTAGAAAGACTCTACAAGTATATATTTTCTTTGGATTTCCTTCCGCTATATCTTAAGGAAAAGCTGAGGCTGAAGTGACTAGAGAGGAACATTCATTGCCCCCTGGCATTAGCGCGAGTGTATAGTAGCGTTGTTGGTTATAACCACCAGACAAAGAAATACTTTGTCTGGACTTGGGGATCTTCAACCCTGGCCTAGGCCATGAGTCGCCTCTAGATAGCCATTAGCCTATTGACGTTATGTTAGCCTCTTTTTTTTGTCCAATCGAAAGGTAGGTGATGTGAGCTTGAATTGCCTTTAAAACTGTGCGATCTGAATGATCTCGTATTAAGCTGCGCTTGTAATTTTTTTATATATTAACCGGTCATCAAGACTAGACTATTACAATTGCCATTAATCCTTTCTTCTTTTTCTTCTAACCCATCAAGAATGTATCCGGAGCGTCGCGCTCTACGGAAATCATGAATATCTGCTCATAATTCTCCGACCATTGAATCTAATGAAAAGGAAGTATCGCAAACGTTTCATAATCGTGGATTACATTTAATTAAGTGATTAAATACATGACTTTACTAAAATCAAACTATAACAGAAAGCGAATAATACAGTGCTCATATCTTGCCCTAATGTGAAAATGTGTATGCGAATTCTTCCCCCCCAAAAAAAAAAAATCCACCATTCAAAGCTTCTAACGACCTCCGATACCTCCTTCTTACTCTACAGAAATATCGACCTCAGTGTTAACATCATACTCCTCTACGTACCCGCTACCATCGTCATACAGTACCGTTTCATCCACGTAAATCTCTTCCTCCACCGTACCATCAGCGTAATACTGCTCTTCAACCGTGACATCGACGTTTACGTCAATCTCAGCGCCGGTGTTCGGGTCGTAGACCGCGACGCTCTCGTCGATGTACGTAGTATCCTCGTATATGAAGTCTCCGCTACCGTAGAGGCCGAGGTCAGGACCGGATGTATAGTTCATGTTCACGTCAACGACGGTCATATTCGGACTGCCGACCGTGTTGTCGACTAGAACCACCTCGTTGGGTGTTGTGGCCATCATAGCTTGTTGCTGCTGCTGTTGCTGAAGCATTTGAAGCTGCATCTGTGATTGCTGCTGCTGCATCTGTAGCTGCTGCTGAAGTAACGCCATCTGCTGCTGGTCGTTTTGCTGCTGAGCGAGAAGCAGCTTTGACTGGGTATCGTTCTGCTGCCGTATAGATTGCTGGTAGAGTTGTTGTGACTGCTGAATGAAGATGTTTTGCTGTTGCTGCTGGATGTGTAGTGGTAGTGTTGGTCTTTGTCTTTATCCTTCTTGTCTTTCTTTTCCTTCTCGGGCTTCTCGTTTTCAGGTTTCGGCGGTTTGCCTTGCTCGGCGGGAGGCTTTCGGGTTTGCCGGGCTTATTGGCTTTCCGGGTTCGGCTTGTTGAGGCTGGCCGCCTTGTTGCTGCGGGTGCTGCGGGTGCTGCGGTTGTTGGGAATGTTGGGACTGTTGGGGATGCTGTGGATGTTGTTGATGAGTAGAGTGTTGTCCAGCAGATGTTGCCCCGGATGTTGCCCCGATGTTGCCCCGGATGTGCCCGGATGTTGCCCCGGATGTTGCCCGGATGTTGCCCCGGATGTTGCCCCGGATGTTGCCCCGGATGTTGCCCAGGGTGCTCGGGATGGCCCTGCTGTTGAGGATGGCCTTGTTGCTGAGGATGGCCCTGCTGTGGGTGACCTTGTTCATGCTGCTGTTGCGGATACTGCTGAGGATGACCCTGCTGTTGGGGATGTTGGTTAGGATGTTGTCCTGCGGGTTGAGTAGGCTGTCCATGGTGTTGAAACTGCGGTTGACTTTGTGCCGGATTCGCCGGCATGCCAGGGCGTTCGGGTTTGGTAAGTTCCCGGGTTGCGTCCCAGGTTGCGCGCCGGACTGCGACGTTTGTCCGGGAACCGTCTGACCCATTTGTGCCGCTTGAGCATACTCGAGAGCCGTCGCCGCGTCCATAGGAGGTTGTCCGGGAACTTGGCCGGGAGCCGTCTGTCCGTCTGAGCGGCCTGTGCGTACTCCAGCGCCGTTGCCGGATCCATCGGTGCCTGTTGCCCTGCTGCTTGCTGAACCTGAGCTTGCTGCCCTGGCATTTGTTGTCCTGGTGCTTGACCGGGCGGCAGTATCTGGTGTTGAGATGGAGCAGGACTTGGAATCTGGCCGGTGATACCGGGTTGTCCAGCCATGTTAACCTGCCCTGTCTGCTGCGCGATAGACGGCATTTGATGGTGAGCAGAGACTGGGCTCGGGGACACGCCGACCGGGCTAGTCTGGAGCGGTTGGCCGGGAAGGATTTGGTTGGGGATCTGGCCGGGTATTTGATTCGGGAACTGTCCACCTGAGTCTGTATCGATGGCATTTGCATCTGGTGCTGCAATGACGGCGCCGGCTAGGAGAATGGCCGGTCGGACTCATTTGGTGGACAGGGCTCTGAGACGGGATCGGGGGGCTGGCGGTGTGCTGAGGCAGACCGTGGCCGGTCATCGGCTGAGTACCGGCTTGTGGTAATTGTCCCAGTGAGGGGCGGGCGATGCAGCTTGGAGCGGCTGCGTTCCGGGGAGATGGCTTGTCTGGAGCGGCTGGGCTCCCAGAGGCTGACCCGCTTGCATCGGTTGAGCACCCGGAAGATGGATAGCCTGGTGGGGGGCGACCGCGTGTCCTTGAGCTACACCTGGATGGTTTCCGATAGCCTGATGAGTGGCCGGGTGGTGGCCAGTGGCCTGATGTGTGGCCCCAGGATGATTGCCGATGGCCTGCAGCTGCTGACTGGGATGGTGTCCGATAGGATGCCCTCCTCTCGCTACGGATACTCCTCTTCCTCTCGCGACGGCAGCGCCACGACCTCTGACTACCGCTCCACGGGGTGCAGCTCTGCCTCTTCCCCTCGCGGCCGCTTGCTGCTGCTGTAGCTGTTGTTGCTGTAATAGTAGTTGCTGCTGTTGCTGTTGCATTAGGAGCGCTTGCTGCTGCAAGGCGTCCGTGAACTGGTCTGTGCCTGAGTAGTCATCCGTCTGGAAGATCGAGGAGCTGTCGTCATCACTGCCGAGATTCAAACCCGACAAATCTATAGACGCGACACCCGAGGTCAATGCATCCGAAAGACTCATATTGTCATTACTGAATAAGGAAGAGCTGTCACTTCCGCCAGCACCACCGCCGCCGTCCAGTCGTTACTGTTGCCATCTATGGCGGCCTGGATAACGGCGCCAGTCACTGCGCCAGCGACGTCTCCTGCTACGTTTCCGGCGACGCTCTTGACGGCGGCATTTGTGAAGGCCTAGAAGTTTAATTAGCAAAGACGGATTTAAGGGTCTTAGAGAATAAAATTATACCTTTCCAAATTGCTTCGCGACGTCTCCTACCACCTTGCTCGTCGCCACGCTCTTTCTCTTGAACTGCTTGCCTGCCTGTTCGCCGCAACGCCCGCCTGGGTATGCATGATCCCTTGCGGTGTCTGCGCGCTGACAAACGAATGTGCTCCGCCGTGAACACCCACGGGAGCCGAATGAGCGTGATGCATCCCCGGATTCTGTGGTTTACCTACGGTGACCTTGGCGGTCAACCTCGCCTGGCGAATCTTGCGGAATATATCTCCTTGCTCTGGTGGTATAACGTAGTATATCCAGTTGTTGCCCGTCGGCGGCGTCAGGATGCTCTGTGCTGCTCCTCCGATGACATCGTCGTGGCTATGGAACCAGACCTTCTTTGCAGTTATGCACATGACGCAGACGTCGAATTTATTACATATGCCGCAATGGAGGCGGTAGCCCAGGAGCTCCACCATTCTGATGACACAGACAATATTAGCCTCTGATATTTCGAGATCTCATTTAGAATTCATTGAAGGGAATTGCAAACTTACTTCCGTGACACACTTGACATATAATATCAAACGGTCCAAGCCCTTGATGAGCTCTTGACTGGCGCTTTGCAGGATCCAGGTACACTTATCCGGCCGGCCGTGCCTGTGATGTCTAGCATGCCCGCGCCATTCGCACATTCCCGCAGAAGGCCTCGAACACGCCCGAGCCCTTTTTCGTGCAGATGTAGTTCTGCGAGTTCCACCGTAACTCCGCTGAGCAAGCTGAACAGACAGTTCTTGTCTGGCTGTTCAGGGGACGAAGGAGCCGCGCGGGCCTGTTCTCTGGCAAGCTTTTGTAGACTTGTACATGACGTTTTCTATGAGTAACGGTGAAAGAAGGATGGTGTAACGCGTATGTGGGTGCTGGTATATTGTTTCGTTCATCCTTGCTGGCGGGAAGACTGAGTATTGGAAAACAAAAATAAGCATCAGGAAGATTTAACGTCGGAACGCGTGAAAGCTCGCTTACCCATTGAACAGTCAATGCATTGAAGCGAAGCCCCGCTCGCATCATCGATGTTCGCCTGAGGCATGACTGAAAACATCAGCATACAGAATGTATGTGTTGTACTGTGTTCACCGACACCTATCGCGAATATTAGTTTCCTTCTCAAAGTTACAATAGAACATATAAAATACAATACAGCTATTATACCTGGATGTGAGCAGCCTTCGCAGAATGCTACCGAGTCATCGTAAAGATATCGACATGTTTTACATGAAAATATTGGCTGGTGTAACGCGAGAGCTGCGCAAAAATTACATATTAGCACTCTAATGAGCTTCTAAAACGTCAGGTATAATGCGTAAAAGGGATTAATACGTACGCGCAAGGCAGCGTGTGCAATGTCTGACAGCCATGAACTTCTTGTCCTGAGTGTGTACATCACAGTTAACCTCGGAAACCGCCACGGGAGCTTCGTAGTGCGGCGGATAAACTTGGACGGCATTCTTGTGCGCATGGTCCTGCAGCGCCCGCTGGCCGCTCTCTACGTAACGACAATCTACACACACTGTAACGTGCAGTTCGCTTCAGCGCATTCGGTTCTACAAAATTTTGGAAATGGGAGCGTTAGCTTCAGCCTCGTTTCCCCTCAATCTTTTAAGATGTTTGCAATTTTTACTATGAGTCGCGATATTAAACACCCGAAAGCTCAGATACATACCTCGAATGCTTTTGCTGCTGGCAAGATGCACACGTTTTCTTGTCTGGTGGTGTATCTGGGATCGTTTGTCGCGAGGACATGCGTAGGAATAACTGAACATGATCCCAAGGATGGCTCTGGTAACAGTTCGAACAGACTGGTATAGAACAGTGAACGCAGAAGAAGAAAGGCGTTTGATACGGGATACCTAGTCGTAAAAAAGAGGTGAATTAATATATTTAGACCCAGAGAACCGGATCAACACCGATAGATAGCTTACCTCGCCCACAGTGCCCGCAGTTATCGGCGCATCTTACTCGGTGATCCATGGCGGCGCCTTTTGCCAGCTTCGGCTACAGTTAATTAAGATAATATAAAATAAGTTATCCGGATGCGATGGCTAATATCTCGCGAGCTACTTTTTCAATACTGGTTCCAAAGGGACGTATTCTTTTAGAAAGAAGGACTCAAATTTAATCGATAACTCCAAGGATTGACCGCAAAAGCATTCTTACCTTTCCAAGAAGTTATGGGACTAAAAAGATATTTATACTTTGAGAAAAATTCTCCCCGCCTCCACCTTTTTTTAGGTGTTTGAGAAAGAGCCGGAGGTAAACGACCCCTCCGTGGCCACGCTGTTGTGGCACAGGGTATATTTTACAAACATTTGCATTTTTCGCTAGCCTCCTCGTGCTCGAATGGGGAAAAGTTAACCCTCAAAGCTTCAAATCCAGAACGCCTATAGGGGAAAAGAGTCGTCTGTCAGTGGGGCCACTAGAATTCCAAAAAAAAATCTTAGCTCTTTCAGTTAGTCATAGCGACAAGGCGACAAGGCCAAGATAAGAGGGGAAGGACCTTTCCGAGCAAGGGGAAATGGGCCAAAGGGTCTCATCGTAGTCTCAAAATCCAGTAACTGTTATTATTATAATTTCCCACATGTATATAAACGCGGTGGGGTCGCGTAGGGGACCCCCCTTTCGATAGCTCCACACCTTTTATAAAAGCTGCTAGAGATTGCGTGCGGCTGAAGAGGAGCAATCCCAATTCGTCCATGTGCCTAGAAAAAGAGGCAAAAGAATCCGGGCGCCGAGAGCTCTCGAACTGATGTTCATGAATCATGATCGCTAAGTACTCCTTCTTTGAACCCGTTGAAGCTTGAGACAGCAAATGGTCGGGAATAAAAGTGTTCACAATCGGCAGTAACCGGACGCGCACTCTCGGTAACGAAGGTCATTCTAACTCTGAAAAATCCATAAAGCAAAAGCTTGATTAATTTATTTGTAATAGGCTTTATTTTGAAGCTCAGGGGTTCAAAATAATTGCGGGAGAGTTCGTGAAACCCCCGGGCCCGATGGCTTTCAGCCTGTCACCAAGGCGAAAAGAGCCAACCAAGGGAACCCTGGGATATTTGGAATTATATACTTTTTATATCGTCGAAAATTCGCTATCGATAAGCTGGTCTATAAAATAAAAATCATGAGAACGTGGCCCTCCAGAAGCGAATAGCATGATGCCCGAAAAAACATGGTCCTGGTCGCCGTTTACTGGGCGTCCCCCTGGTCTTTCTAGCGAACGATGCGGAGGGTCTTAAAGATGTCGCGCAGAAACAAAAGCGTTTATCGAAATGAGTGATCACTTAAGCTTCTTTCTCATCATTCCACGACAACAAGTCCGTCAGACAGAATTCTTAAGTCTGGGCTTGGAAAGAAAAATTTTGAGCTAATACGATCGTCTTCTGCAAGTCGACGGATGAGACGTCGAAAATCAAATTTCTGGCGGCATATTTAGCGTCAATTACCCACATGCGAGATGCCGGCAACGTTCCTGCGGGCGCCGATCCGTGCTTAACCTCTGCAGGAAATTACAAAACCAGGAAGTAGGCTTTTCGGTACTGGTAGAATCCTATCCAGACAACTGCGCAGACTTATTTGGTAAAGAAAGAATGATGAAATAAGAGACGAGACCGGTGTTTAGAACCTATATCACTTTTATAGCGACCTTTCGCGAGTCTTCAAAGGAAGAACTCGATGGTATTAATGAATAATAGAAACCTTCTTCCCCTTTGACCATATTCTCGTGAGTGTTCCTTATTTTCGGGATTAATTCCTATCTCAAGTAAATTTGCGTGCTATACGATGACACTCTAGCTCTGGATGTTCCGAGCACCTTGTTAGTGTTCAATCCGTATAGAAAAGGCCATGTCGATTAAGGAAACGGTGAAGTGGAATTCGTATGCCCGTAGATCAACCTCCGCAAGGATTAAATCACTTTTTCACCATAAGCACTTGAAAATTACACAACTTATTCATCTTGGTAGCGGATCGTGGTTGCTTTTGAGGACCCTTGGTAGATTTGAAAGCTGGTAAGCGTACTTCCACATACACGGTGCCATGCTATTGATGTATTATACCGTGAACACCAATTTCTTTCTTTCTTTTTTCTCTTTTTTCTTTCTTTCTTTCTTTCTTTCTTTCTTTCTTTCTTTCTTTCTTTCTTTCTTTCTTTTTTTTTTTTTTTTTTTTTTGGTTTTCATTGTTATTTTCGCACACACGATAGAGCAAATTACCAGAACCCAATCAACGAGCAAGGGACTTCGACAAAGAATTGAGAAAATATTGATATATCGTGGAGATTTTGGCTTGGAGATCTTCACCAGGAGGGAAGCTTCACGCTTACTGAAAATTTGTAAAATACCTCCTGAGATTTTTCTTTCTTTCCATCTGGTGGAATTACAAGCTGCTTTTTTAGACTAGTACGAGTAGCAATGATACAATTTCGATTTATAATATGGGAAAAATCCGAATATCATTCTAAATCGAATATATTAGTAAGTGACTGCTTGATTTTAAATCGGAGTTCACTTGCTTATTTATAGGTTCTCGGTATGGTGCGTGGTAGTTTGAGATCATGGTTATCCTACAATAACTTACTACGCTCATAGCTAAATCATAAACTGAGATTTTCCGAAATCACAAAACTGGGAAGAATCACGACGCTCCAGCCACGTTCTAGCGCTTTGTTTCATGAAAGGCGCTTCTCGAGACCAGAAATCCAGTTAACCGACTTGCACGAATCCTTACCATGACGATGCCGCTTCAGCTCGGTGGTACCTCCCGTAACTAAAGATACTTCTTTGATGTTTTCGAGCTCCCCAGGTTTTCATCCTCCTTTCACAATTGCTTCTGATCTGTGATGCAATTGTGAGTCGCATCGAGCCACTAAACCATGGTGCGCGGCCCCTGCCGCGTTGGTGAGCCACCAAGCGCATGAAGAAACGTGGACGCCTTAGCCAATGTTTCCAGTCACGAGCTCGAGGGGGCTCTGCAACCTTCCATCTCCGCGAGAACTGCTACGTCGTCAGCAAAATCCAATGCACTGCATCCTGCAAGCCGGAATTTGTGCTGTCAATCTGCAAGTTGCCAACGTAAATGAGAGGTAAACTCGCCTTCTAAGGCTAAAGAGTGCTGACTGGTACGATATTTCGGAATGTCCGGGCGAAGGAATCTCATCGGGGTAGTTTCGTAAGATAACTACTCCGAGCCTTCTCGAAGCGATCGTGTGGGGACACGGGAGATGGTTATAGGCATTAAATCTTACGATCTGCGATGTGAAGGACTTAAGACTTCCTAGAAGGTTCTCCAGAGTCTTACGCTACGACACGTTGCATTGTTGAATATAATTCAGTGGGTCATGCTTGGTTACTTTAGCACTGCTAAACATAGCGAAGAACTAAGATCTGGAAGTGGCCAACAAGAAGGCTCTTGTAGAGGAGCGTAAGGAAGTCCAGAGAAGTACTTGGCAAAAGTTAGGAAGTCTTTGAAGGTATCTTTCTTGTTTTATCTATTTCACCTTGTGCCATTTGTCCTGCCTTACTTCAAAGCGCCTGCTATTTTGGCCTTCCATGCTTTCGCTAGTTGGTATATTCACGGGGGGAGGTATTATTTAATTCCTCCCGCTTTTCCGTTCTCTCCGTGCTGATTTGATGGCACACGCTCAAGCGAATCCAACCGAGCAAATCCCAAACACCAATGATTAAAAACTTCCAGGGTAGTGACTGGAATGATATCCAGGCGCTCCGTGTTGGATAATGGTATTCTAGGCACTGTGGGGGGGCGTTCTATTTGCATAAATCATATGATGCCGGTTCCTAATTTTGGCGCAAAGCCCGGGTTACCAAAAAAAAAAAAAGAAAAAAAAAGAAACAGGGCGCGCGAATTCTGCAGTTACGTACTCAGCTTCTGCGTTACTGGGTTTCATCCCATATACTTTATTTTCATATTATTTCGGCCAGCAATTAGGTAATACCTTTGGTGGCAGCTCGTTCTATTCGCTGATTGAGTTCATTTTGCATGTATCTCGTGGGGGTGAGGGCCTTGACCAATGAAAATATGCCCACTCTGCCACGGACTCCCGTTTACGCTACCTATTACGGTATACGAGTAAGGAGTATATGATTTAGGACAATTGTCATCGGCAGGGGAGGATTTCAATTTGCTATATTTTCACGATTGTTGATGCTCAAGCTGCTTCAGATATAATGTTAAGACGACAACAATCTCTAAAGGAGATATTAACTACTGGACGTGGACGTTTGGGAAACGCGAATTCTCATCATCGTGGCCGTTAAATCAAGTATAATTCAGGATTGATGTAGCGGATTTATCGCGAAACTCACTGTAAGCTCTGAATGGTCACGATCAGGAACTTGGTTAATTAATCTGGTTTCCGGTCTCGGGAAATCACCATACGAAGCGCGAGTCATCGGCGGTGCCTACGGTTACACAAAACCGGGCATTAGCTTCGGATACTATACGCAAAAGAGTTAGCGTATAAATGCTCACGAACCACAACCGGTCGCCCGCCAAATGGGATTTTTAGTGGAGCTGGCGCGACTCGCATTTTTGAGTTTCCAAAAGAGTATTGTGACGCACTCTGAATTCGTTGATCAGAGTGCTCGCCATTAGAGTTTATCATAACTACGTGGAAGATGGAGATTCTTATTTTTTTAGTTTACAATAGAAAGAATATCAAGAAACTAGAACCACTTGGAAGCACGCCTATTAATCAACTGCGAAGAAAATGGACGCAACGTGCGAGAAGTACGAGGACATAACGATCACAAATTCTATGCTCGAGGAAGCATCGACATTTTTTAATGAACACTATGGTGTCGGGGGAAAGTGCCGGGAAGCGGATGGCTCATACCAGAGGCCATGCGAGCAAAACTCTTCCTTCCGAAACGACAATTCCAAAAACTGGCATAAGACTAACTCCTATTCGACTTCTTATCAGTATAGGTAGCCGCGTTAAGCTTAGCGGCTCCCGACTTCGCGCGGTATGCATTCCCACTACTACACGCGCAACGAATATGTACGTTAAGGTCTCCGTCGACAGTGTGTATTCTGGCCACGCTGTTCTTTGCCGCTGGGATTTCGATGGCAAAATAGTTTGCTGGGTAACGCAACTCGTTGTTCATCGGCAGCATAGGAGACGTGGTTTTGCGACTGAGCTGCTTCGCCTCGCAAAGAAGGATGACGATGGTCTTTTTGGCATATTGAGCTCGCATCCGGCCTCCTTACTCGCGCTATCAAAAGCTGTAAGCAGTACGTCGATGAGCTACATATGACCTGAGGTGATTCCTTCCTTCTTACTCAAACATGCAGGCGTTAACTTCTAAACTTTCAGAAGAGACTGACTCAGAATCCTTCGACCTGGACTTTATGAAATCTATCGCAGAGCCCATCTTGGATCCGTTACCGGTGCAGTATGTGAGCCAGGCGGAGCTCAGTGGCAGTTTATACTACGAAAACGATAAAACGGGACAGTGTCGAGTGTTAGCACTGGCTTTCTAGTCGATCACGGCGAACCACTAACGGCGTTGGCCGCTATTAAGGTCACTCGGAACTGGCCGCTGGGGGACTTACTTGACGGCCATGAGTTCTACTTTGATAGAGAACAGCGCAACGTCAGCCCCTATGCAGGCCCAAGTAGCAGCTGCATGAAATAAACTCCTTTTTTTTCTCTCTCGTTGTCGTCTTATAATTATAAATATTTAGAATTAAAGAGGTGTTGTTTTAAGTGTGTGGTATGCTACCATTAAAAACCTAGCCATCCACGATTCTGGAATATCTACGTCAGTGCCTATCGATGTAAGACTTTCGTGCGAACACGTTGGCAAAATCTTATTACCTTATACAATGTATTAACTTCTTGGTAGGTACTCTGCAATGTTCATCAAGTTTAGCTGAAGTACCTTCTTTCAGCATCGTCCTACGATGCCTTTTGCAGCCTCGTAGACTCTTACCAGCTATAATGAGCTCTAGCCAGGAAGCACGGACCTATGTGTGTCTTGGTACATCTATGGAAGGAGAAGGAAGGGGAGGAATCCGGACTTTTAAAACGTCGCAATAGTCTTATGCATGTAATGGCTGTTCATGAATGGACGGAACAACTAGCTCCCGCCTATCATTAACGTGGTCTATGGTCTATACCTACTTGGTGATAGCACGAATGCAGCCTAAAAAATATGGTTAATTATATGCTAGACGTATGACATCTTAGCATAGCGCATATTGCATACTGCTCCGTATCAAGCAGCGCTCACGAGTAGCCAAAAAAAAAAAGAGAAAAAAAAAAAAAAAAAGGAAAAAGTAAAAATATGAAAGCAAGAGCTCTGTGATACTCATGCGCCGCTCAGACTTAAAAAGCAAATAACGAGGAAATAGAATAAGAGGATGAATAGTAAGAACCAGGGCTAAGGGGTCAACAGATTGGCTGTAACTTGATGTATGTCGTTTCCTGGTTAAGATTGCTCATTGATAGGATGTTTAGTTCTGTGTGATGGTAGGCGCTTCCCCCACACCACTAGCCGTACAAAATCTGCGCATAAACTCTCCAGCATGAAAACCTGCAGCTTGCAGATAACCTCACTCACAACTTTTTTCTTCGGACCTTTTTTCAAGCTTGGTCTAGGGAGAACTGAGTCAGTGGCAAAGGATACCGTGATAATGTGCACAGATGCACTTAGATTTTGCTATTCCATGCGTAGAGATATAGAGAGCGAATTTAGTTTTAGCGTCCAGACTGTTGAATAAACGTAAAAGTGATATAGAGGTGTGGGCTCTCTATGTCTTTTTGTCAGCTGATGATACGTCTATTCTTGCCATTCCTCGCGCTCTGAGTTTAGGAGGGAGTTTGTTTTAATAATGTTCGTTTTTGTTTCTGTACCTTCTGAACTTGTACTTAGAAATCACTGGTAACTTTGCCCGTAAATTTACAACAAAAATTTTCACATTGCAATTATATCGATACGTTATTCTGGTACGGAGTTTCATATATTGATAAATTATAGCTAGATCAAGAGGAATGTCCTACTTTGAGTTTAAGTATAATGAAGGTGTAACAAAATGAAAACAAGCACTCGTGATTGGAGTAAAGAGCGAAACAGAGAATACCGGTGAAGCGTCCCTAAGAAACGAAAAACACCTGTAAGGCAATAGAGGAGGGGGGGGGGGGGGGGGGAGGTGAAGTGAAAAAGGTAGTTCTAGAAAAGCAGTAAATGTAGACAGCTAGTGCCAAATTGCCATTCTCAGCTTTAATCACTGACACTGAGAGATGGAGAGATCCATACTCTCTGTTCAACGTTAAGGAACCCTGCAACTTCTTGCTTTTGCTCACCGTCGACATTATTGTACGCAACGACAAGACTCAGGCCATTCGTAGTATCCGTTGTAATGGTGACCGAGTATTCCTTGCGCTTCCTACCGTGCAAACCTTGAAACCTTTTGCTACCGCTCTTGGTGGAACTGTACGAAGACTTAATATCTTCCAATGCAATAGGCAACTTAAACCGGTTTTCAGCTTCTAGACGTTAACTGTTAGCTGATGAAATGCGGAACAAAATGACAACTTTGAAATAAGCTTACGGTAGGCTGTATCTTCTTTGGAGTTGGGTCTCCTAGCAATATCCCCAGAATCACGATATATGCGAAGGTTAAAGGTAATGCAAGTCTTCCTCATTTTTATGATCAAGTCGGTCGTGAATGACTGAGTTTTAGGACTAAGGAATGATGTTCCCTGAAGGATCAGATGAAAAAGTTGTTATTGTTAAATTTTCATTCAATAATGTGGAAGATCTTTACCTTGTCGTAGAACCATTTGATGTCACCCTCAGAATTAAGGATCCCGTAGCTGAACGGAGATACTGGGAGATATCTCTGAAGCGGCCCGAGGCATACCGCAGATTCCCTGTAACGTGATAAATATATTTAGTCGTCGCTATTTTAGCTAATTCATTTATACTTGAAGTAAAAGGATTGACGCACGCATCATTTGGTACAAGAAGCTCAAACTCGCTATTATTGGTTTTGTACTTTGAGGCGTTGCTAGCAGGGTTTCCCGTCGGAGGATAGGCAGATTCTAATTTCTGCCTCAAGGATTCCTCAAAATAAGGCGTAGAGCCGAGTCCTCCGTAAAGGAATATTACCTAAAGAGTCCAAGAAATCGTTAGGAGGGCTGGAATCTTAGGAAAGCGAAATTCTGTGAACATGGAAAAACGAAAGTATAGGGCTGATAATATGTCAATTTGAGGTAAATTTGACTAGATCGACAAAGAACAGGAAGGCAACGGGAAAGAAAAAGGCCTTGCCTCTAATTTAAGTTTGAGTATTTCAAGTTCTTTGATGTGAAGGTCGAGGTAGGAAAATACTTTGTTGATAGGTTTCTTGAAGAATGAGTCCATGATATCTCTATGAAATCAAGGTTAGCAGCTCATAAAATACTGCTTTCAACTACTACTCGCCGTGAAGCTGTTCGATTGCCTCTAGTCCCAATGATAGCAAGTGACACGTTCAATCATACCTGGACAATGTAATAGAATCGTCCCTCGTATTTTGGTATAGGCAGACTTTTGGAAGGGAGAGTTTGACTTCAACTTTTCTCAAGCTGTTGTTACAAAACAGAACCTTCCCTTGGATAAAAGACTCAAGCGTCTGGCATTCTTCTTCGGATCCCTGAAAGTCGGCTAGTATTTTATGCTTGCCTTCAGCCTTTTCGTGGTCTTTCTCGTAAGTTATTCCCTGCCGCAGGTATTCTTGAAAGCTTCTGTCAATCTTACGAGAGCCACACTGGTGGCCTGTTCAATATACACTAGTTAGCACAAGGTTCCGTTTTTAGTACAAGTAACAATCTCAAGTAAGGACGGCAAAAGAAATGGTACCGTACCAATGTCGTCTTGATGAATCTAAGATCCAACCCTGGCTCTAAACGTTCGATACCAAACGTTACGACTTCCTATTGAAAACACTAAGCTGAGTAATTCATGTGATAATTAAAAATCAGAGTTGATGTTGAAACATACACAATTCCAGAAACCGACGCCACACATCGTGATACACTTTCCAACCTTTTTGTTATTCTTGTTAGAGTCGCCAATTTGAAGATAAAAGAGGAACACCTAGAAAATTAAATAAATAACAAAAAAAGAAGCCGTAACCATTTTAAAATCTTTCTGGAGTTAATATATACATACTAGATTATCGGCCGGTATTCCGCGTGCAGCAATTCACGGACACAATGCTCGGCCGCGGCTTTAGAAGCATCGATGACTTGAACACGATCTTGAAGTCCATAGAATGGACTGCCCGAGGACGTTATTAGATCCCTAAATTCATTCATGCTCATCCCTTCCGTCCCTTCATGAAAGCTTGTCGGTATGGTGAACAAAATAGTGCATTGTTCCGGTTTGTAGCTGACGGAATGCTTTTTAGCATAATTTTCCACGGACTCATTCAGACAGGCTATATAGTCTAGAAAAATAGCCCTGGTGTCTTTTGGTGTGTAGAGCCAGGGGGACGAAATCCCCTTCTCCTTCAATAATTGTTGATAAGAAGGTAGGAGATGAGGCTTGAATTCTTCAAATCTATGAATTACCGTCCCTTCCGGCGCGTCAACTGGCCATCCCCAGTTGAACTGGACATAGTTTTCATTGTGATTGTATTCCATTGCAGTTGGCACACGGTACTGGAAGCCGGAAGTGTTGGCAGTTACAGAGCCGTCCTGGTCAACTCTATAGATTTTGTTCTCGTTGTTTGACGTAAAAGCGGCCTCTACCGGAGAGAATCATAGGATTAGCGAAACGGTACTTGGCTGAAATCCTCAGCTTATGTATAGAAAGGAATAGAAATGGCATAGGAAATATTAACGCAGGGAATCCGTGTCCGGATCGAACGATAGTCATAATGAAGTAGTTGGCGGAAATATATCAATTGAGAAAGAATATACTGGGTTACCGGAAAAAAGGGTTCCAATATCAAATGAGACTGCTAGAACGGCGTCATTCTTGTTGTTGACAACTTGATCGCGGCTCGTCATTTTCCAAGTGAAAAGTTGGTTATTGAGTATTATAGAGAAGTATTAGACGTAGAGAAGGGAATTATGTAGAGGCAAGAGGAAAGCAAGAGAATTGTTTAGAGAGCTAAACTATAAGATTGGTGAGGAAGAAAGCGTTTTCTACGGTTCTGAGGCGGATATGAATACATCAAGAAGGACAGCTCTAAGGGAATTTATAACATTGAATGACCCTAGGAATCTTCATCATTACACTCAAAGCGGTTATACTACTGTGTGACGCTTCGTCCTTCTTGTGCGTGGACTTTAGAGCTCAAAGATGTCTACTCTGCCGCACATATACATAATATAGGATTGGTGAGGAAGAAAGCGTTTTCTACGGTTCTGAGGCGGATATGAATACATAAGAAGGACAGCTTTAAGGGAATTTATAACATTGAATGACCCTAGGAATCTTCATCATTACACTCAAGCGGTTATCATGTGGACGCTTCGTCCTTTTTGTGCGTGGACTTTAGAGCTCAAAGAGTCTACTCTGCCGAATATAATATAGGCTCCTGCTCTGTGGATAATGATAGAGCGATCTATAGTTCAAGTTATAAAGTGTCAAGGATACGCTCATGTCGTATCGCTAGGCTTAAGCTCCACGGTATCAACTCATATATTGCTACAGGATACAATAATAATGCATATACTAACACGATGACTTTGTTTTATTCGAGGTACTGAGGGAGCCGAGTTACATTGTCAGGTTTCCAGCGTATTCTCGAGCTGCAGCCGTCCTTATTCTGCGACTTGTGCTAAAGTGTTTTAAAATCCGACCAATGTGTCTTTCAAAAGAAATCTCGCGTCCTCAGAAACAGGAGTGACCGTGGTCTCGTGCGCTCCTCTGATTCAAATGTCCTCCAGCGACAATGGCTTTATTTGATTATTTTCAGTTGGCGGCTATACTACAGTCAAAATGTCGTTTCCGCAGTGTTTTGCATAACGCATGACGGATGTTGGCGCAAGTAGCTCTTGTGTGCATTCTAGTATTATTCTATGAGTGGTATATTGACACTACACCTTCTTAGGTTTACATTTATCTGATGACAGTTCCTACTGTGGGACCGTTTTGAGAAAGATTGAATTCGCTACTCAGAGAAACTGAATCTCCGGAGACTCGAAGACTCAAATTCCGTCCGTGCTATCGGTGGCGGCTCAATTTGCGTCTTTAGATCCTAGCCTACCAATCGAACGCTGTTCCGTACTGATGTTAGGAAAAAGCTGCCTAACAATCAGATCTTTCCTTGTACTGTACCAAAGTTCAAGTGCGGGAGAAAATTCGGGGGAAATGAAAAGAAGCAGAGGGGGAAAAAAAGTTTAGGGCAGAATGGGTGTGGGAGGATGTCAGACGAAAGCCTTGACATTCTTCGCTTTGTCAACCCTTTTCAATTAGACGGTCTCGTTCGGGATTGCACCAAGCTCTATGATGGGGATTCTGTCTCTTTTTTCGAACTGAGTGTGAAGCTGCTATAACACTTGAGAAGCCCACAAGGTACTACCGCAGCGGCAGCACAAGAGTATTCCGAGCTCGTATAAATTTGTGGCATGTTGGATCCATCAGCTAGCCTGTCTGATAGCCTGGATATACGATCCGTCAACGGATACCAACAAGGCTATAAGCAATTCTTGGCCCCGATCGCAAACAAAGCACTGAAGACCGTTGTATCACAAAGCTCAGGAAGTTCTTCTACTTTTTTAGTCACGGGTGGAAAAAAAAAATTGTCAGTCTTCGTCCAATCAATAATCAGGATTTAGCGCCAAGTCCACGGCGGAAGTAAGGTGAAACGAAGCGAAATGCATGACTGACGAAAGTTAAAGCACCGCCCCTCACGTTACTCACATCTCAACTTCACTGTATCATCACGCGAATCAATCGTGTATCGCATTATTTACTATTAATTTGAAAGATTCAAAGAAGTCTCGTCATCGTTTCATTGTCTAGTCTTTTTGAAAAATTGTATATAAAGTAGTGATTCCCCTGAATTTCCTCGAATTAATCCATAATTTCCAATATCTCTGCGAATGGTTTGACGAACCAAAAACCATTTTCGATCAAAGACCTACGCAGGGCTAATATCAACGCTAGAAATATCCATTCTCAATCAATTCACATGCTTCTATTAGGCCTCGGCCCTAATAATTCAATCTCCACGTCACATGTGTTACATAAATAGAAATTAATCGCCAGCCCAGCGCAACTCTTTGGAATCGTTCTATCTCGGGTGGTCTCACGAATTCGTATAGTGATGGACCGCAGTGGGAAGATTACATTGCGCAAACGGAATGACGAATATCATAGCATTCATTTTCTGGAGCCTCGGCAGGTTCATAATTCGATACATGGCCTTCTAAATCTAAACACGAATATCGAAGGGTCATTTCAGCTCTGTCAGATTGAAGTTCGAGGGCTTGTTTCAATATTTGGCAGATGCGTGCCGAATATCTGGTTTCTGGTTTTAGCTACCTGTTTTACCAAGGTCGCGGTCGGCGGAAAGGCGGGATGTCACGATAAGCGAGCCACAGCCATGGATACGGCCCCAAGGAGGAGTCCACCCCAAAACGTGCAGAAATACGGTCATTTTGCGCTTTTGTATTTATAGAAAAATCTTTCAACGAATTCATCAATAATATTCAGATCGAGATCAAAGAGGAAATACAAGTATTTCCGTGACGTGATTTGGCTGGACTTGCTGCAGAGGTTTATTGACACTCTTACCTATTCTAACTGTTTAGTACGTCTTTCCTACCTCTCTGTTTTATTCTCTATTTTTTATTACTATTATTTATGGGGATATTCTGACGCATTATGAATATCATTATGAAATAAAATAAATAAATAAAAAAGAAAAGGGGGGAGGAAAAGAAAGAAAATAGCATTCTCATGATTTGGTTAGGTTCCGCGCAATATATAATCTTCAGAGGTCCTAGTTACAAGACTGGCAAATATGTTAAGAACGTTGACTATTAGTACTATACTTTGCAGGATCAATAGTTGATATACCTTATGCCAGAACACAATAAATCCATACAAAGACGCATTGCGGAATAAATAACAGTTGATTATAGGTATGTTTACTATTTTTGAAACGTTGAATACGGTTCTTTATATCCTTAGCTAATGAATAGAATTACTACCTAATAGCAAAAGGTATTTCCTAAGTCCGTTATGGTTTCATTCCCAAGAGCACTTCCACCACAAATAGTTCCTAGCGGCGACCAGTATTCCCTGCTACAGAATTGTCGATTAACCGCTATTATTTGCGGGAGAAAGACGAACAGCCCAATGTCTTGGACCGTTTTACAAGATTTTCCCGCGAAATGGGAAAAGATAATATGGAGACGCTTTATGCTATAAAATCTCCGGTCAACTTCCGCCTTATCAGCCGCTTCTATATTACGGAGGCGGCTTGCGATTCTAATTTGCGGCACCGGCTCTAAAGCTCCGTTCATTAGGCCCGTGAACTCTGAAGCGTCTGGATAGGAGGACATACCTGTCGTCTGCTAGCTGGGCGGTCGATTTTGTTTTAGGATGGAGGCGTCGCGTACTATTGGGTCTATTGATTTGACAAGGCGGCGAATCGTGGAAACAAACCTTATAGCTATATTCTACTCGAGAAGGTGCGTGCATTAGTTTGATCAATTTTCACCGTTAAACGTATTGATCCTCACTCATACCTCTGATCAGAATATTCGCGGGTACTTCACCACTAGCGCTCTTCGCGTCGAGATCTAGTTTTAATTGCATTACAGCTAGACGAGCTGCTATCCTGCGTATTCTCCTAGTGTCCCAGCCAAGAAATGTGCGCACACTTCTACTCCTGGATTCTACTTTGTAAATGGCCTCTAGGCCGCGAAGTTGGTATCCGTAGTTACAAAGAACCTTTAGACATTGCTGCGTCTCGCCATGAGACGCGAATGTGACGGGACGATTACGGAGAAATATCTGGAGCTCGTTGACCACCTTCCGAAGCTCTAGAACCTGGCGGTGGAATTCGATCTCACAGTTTTGGAGGTCATGGCACTTTGTGAGGAACGGAATGGCCAGCCATGCTACGCCTACGACTCCGAAGCCGTCAACGACCATTACTGTAAGTATCGCTGCTATAAATTCGTAAGGTAGAAGATTAAAAAATCATTAAGAAGATTGATACAGCTATATACAACTGAGCCTACTGTTCAAAAAGCAGGACGCAACGCGGTTTTATACACGATCCATCGTGAAGAAAATCTCCCTAACCTTCAGTTACACCTCAGCTATGACTTTGGCTAACCCCCTATAGAGCCTAGAATAATATGCGACCAAAAGCCTAGAGTACAGATATGATGACTTCATCTATTGGACGAGCCAATTGCGAACAACTGGACTCTCCTTGCTTCATCCTCCTCTCGTTGTTAAATATGCTCAGCCTGCTAACCATGTTTGATTATTAAAAGAAAACGTTTCCGCCTATTTACAAGCTCAGAAGGGCTACTAGCGATTCCTTTAGCCAATAGATATCGTGACGGCCCAACGAACGAACGTCCCGAGTCCAACTACTTTTAGTTTAGCTCAATGTGGGAGAAAAATTTTCACTGCCGGTCCTTCACATCTGCAGGTTAGTACTTGCGGCTCTCTGACGGCTCGGACCCTCGAACTGTATGTACACAGCCATGAGGAAAGGTTCAAACTATCCCTTCGATTGGAGATGCACTCTCTGGACCTGCTCTGGCGGCCGAAATGTCGCTAATCCTTTCGGTACATAGTTTGCGAACAGACGCAAGGGGTTTCCCCAGAAAAGGAAAATAAATACAATGAAAAAAGGGAATTTAAAACGACAAAGCTCTTTAGCTTTCCTCCCTGCGTTCAAAGCTCTGCCTTCAGCTCTTCGTCGTTATATTCCTCTTCTTCGGTTGGATAGACTGATTGCTGCATCTCCGTGAATTGGTGGCGGGTTGCATCTTCACGACAATAGACTTGGTCTTTTACGACGCTAATGTGGGACGGAACTTCCCATGTTCTCCTTTTTTTCACTTTTTTTGTGGAGATACTACAAGTTTAGCGTCTCCGCGAAAGGAGCCATTACTAAAAAAAAGGGGAAGGAATTAGCGAGCCCTATTCGTCAAAGGGCGAATCCACTAAGGAAATACGAGGAAAAGACGCACAAGGATGATGAAAGAGCTATTTCAACGTTTATACACGAGCACGGCTCATTAATTGCTGACTATGTTGTTGGATACAGGCTTGAACAGTATATAATAGGGTTCAGCACTCTCAATAAAGCGATCTTCGGTCGAGGTTCTCAGAACCACCTTCACCTCCGCTAATGCAGAATGAAATATCTCTTGATGATCATCCGCATTAGCGCCGCGACGGGCCCAACAAGCACAAAATCGTTATCCTCAGATAAAGAGCTATCGATAACAATCCTTTTAAAAACTCCTGCGCTTCCAAGCCAGGCTTATACAATTGACTGTAGCATCACGACCAGGATACACTTGGGAGACGTTGATGCTGTCGTCGCCCAATAAACCCCCATCAAGAAACTTAGCACTGCTTATACCTGGCAGCCAATCAGCATTTAACTCATCCGTAAGGGAAGCACAGCTTGTTTCTTTTCCTCAACTATTCCTAATAAGGGGGTTTTGCTTCTTATCCTTCGTAGTTATCTCCACAAACTTGAATTAGTAGTCTTTCGGTAAGGACCACAATTTTATCTTATACAGCTTATCTTTTCTTTTTCTTTTATTTCTTCCTTTGCATTAGCCTTTTGCTACAAGTCAACACAGCCTTGCTAAGGGATATAAGGAGAGTAATCTAAATACCCACCAGGTTGCCAAAGGTTGTTCTAGGCCTAACTGGCTGCATACGGCACCTCCTGAGGAGCACTGGGGTTTATTTAGAGAAAGAAAAAAAGGTTCTTTAAAGGAAAAAAGGAAATTACTTAAGCGAACCCGCAAGTAGCGCTAATATCCGATTTCTTGTCTTTTTATGATTACTCTCGTCAGAGCCGTCAACATGCTGCCGTGGAGCCAGACAAAAAAAAAAAGTTGCGCGGAAATGCTGTAGTTTCCGATCTCCTATCTTCAAGCAGTATCCTGTCCTTGATCAGCATTCTCCGCAGGCAATATTCGGGACCACTATTGATCAGTACGAGGTTTTACATCTTGTTTCCCCACACAACAAGCAATGATTAAGAAATTTGCTCTAGTGCGAGCGGCGTTTCAATATTTTGGGAAATATTACAAGGGGGTTCAGTGGCTTTTCGCGCCCGCGAAATCACCCTTTCTGGGGCAGCATTAGAAGATCAAAACGAATGACAAAAATTGGGCAGCAACGCGCCGTTCAACACTCCGTTAACACGTGAAGAACTTTATATCTTTAACACTAACTCTTCAAAAGAGTATAAGGCTCCAATCACGATAATGAACGTCTCGAAAAATTTTATCTTAATAAGCTTACAGGATGATGGGACTCTTAATTGCAAGCCAGCGGCAAAGTTTCAAAACCTGCGCCGAATTTAGATATCGCAAGCTATCTAAAGCCAAAAATGATACAATATCGGTTTACAAATCAAAGCAGGCTGCGGACTGCCGTTGAAAAATTGAGGAATTATTGATCCTAAAGGCACGTCCTAAGGCCGTCTATGAGGTCGGCAATTTGTCTTTCAGTTTGTTAATATCATTCATTATATCTATATCACAAGGTTTGGAGGGATACTTGGGCACTTGAGTTTCTCAACTTATTGGACTGCCGAATCGCGCGGCATTATGGAGTTCTTCGAGGATATATTTTTCGCATAGGCATATCATAGCTCCTAGCCGAGTCTACTGTAGAGTGCTAGACTTTTCGCAAGACTCTTTCAAGCAGTTTGTATATATTAAACTGCTAGTATCATACACCAAGCTCTTTTTTCTTTTCTAGACATTGCGCTATAAAGGTATTTGCCATTGGATTAGGATATCGCACGCCATTAAATTTAGTTTGTGAATCCTAAACCAAATTTAACCGGACTTCCGAAACTTCTCGTGCCTTATAAGAATCCCACCTCTAAACTTCACCTCAACGTCAACATTTAAAGACGCGATCCTAAATCACCGTTTAGCTCCACTATTAGTCCAATTATACGCCGCCGCCCAAAGCATCATAGGTATATCATCAAATCCTTCACCTCCCGCGGCCCGCCAGCTGTCAGTTCTTTCAACCATGAGCCTCGATCCCCACCCTAAAGCCACCAATCCCTTACAAGACTGTAATGGCACGTACTCCACGGACGCGTATCAAAAACAAATACCGCTTTCGCCTTCGAACGTTACGCAAACCTCTGGCCTCTGCAATCTCCCCAACGAACTTCTCCTGCACATCCACCGCCACCTACCCGAAGAAGCCGACCGCCAGTGCTTGCGGTTCGTGTGTAAATTCTTCCGCTCCTCGCTGCCGCCGCCGCTGATGAAGCCCCGCTACGCCATTTCGGCGCGCACGGCGGGGAGGTACTACGAATCGCGGTGGTTCGACGAGGTCGCGCAGTATGATTGGGAGGTTAGGGTGAAGAGGGATTTACCGGAGGAACTGAAAGGGAAATATTTTGTATATCCAGACTATTCGGCGGAATGAGACAATGAACATATCTAAAAGTACTCGAAGGAGAGATGTCTCCGGCTATAACTCTCAAGTTTAGGAACTATATTATTCAGATTCCACATTTGCGCGTGTGATGAATATCCAACGGGGTTGTATTGCATTTTGATTTCTGCATCTCGACGGGAATATGCCTGAGCGAACACTTGACTTGTATACAGAATCAGAGCATGAATGTCTCACGTATGATTTGACGTATCACATCACGATAGCGCTAGCATTTCTATATTATGGGTATGCATAAGATGGCTGGCTGTCTTTTTCGTATTAAGGGATGTATAGATTAATGAGACTAGTATGGATGCTGATTATCGTTAATGATACGGTAAAATCAGTATAGCAAGAACTCACGGTTAACAGTTGATCGTTACCTCGCCCGGAGCCTCCGAAAAGGTTTCGCCCCCAGACAGAGTCTTTATAAATAATGCAAGGTCCTTGCTAGAGTTTTTAACCCGATCGACCGGCAATTTTCCCTTGCCGCCTCTTGCCGTTATATCCGCTCCAGCACTGACCATTGTGATCACCATCTGCTGAATCTCTTCAAGAGGGAACCATTCAGTACTAGGACTGTACTGTAAGAATATATGCAATGGCGTGTCCTGGTAAAAGCCATGCCCAGTAAACTGCATTGAAAGATCGGATCCTAACGCTATAGCTTGAGCAATTAGTTGGAACCGCAGACGAACTGCGTCCAAACGCGGAGGATGCTTGAAGCCATTCCGCTTAGCCTCAGCTCCAACGAGCTTATACTCCCAGCACAGATAATTACCAATCAAGGCACTCGAGCACAGCGCCACCAACAATGTAGTCTGACGCTTTTGAATTCCGTTTGGGTTGCCTCTCTGGGCTTTGCAAGCCCTGCAACGAGGTCGGCAAAAAGGTTCGCTACAGACTATCGAAACGCTCTCTGGGTAATACTCGAGCAGCTTTGTAGTCAGAACTATCGATAAGTGCTCTCCCTTCCGGGACGGTTCCGTAACAGTAGAATAGATACCATGTATCACTATCTTGGTGATAAATTCTGCGCAGCAATGACTAAGCTCGTCCGGATCGAAAGCACCACCCGTGGCAAGCGATATGCGCCTTTCGACCGTTTCCCTATCATGAGCAAAGAGCAGGATGTATTGCAATAAATCGCTTAAATCACCATGTCCAGAGTACCGCATGCCATCTAAGATCTTAGTTTTCGTGAAGTCCTCGTCGGGGCAAGAGAGAAGGTGGTTTATGTAGAATCGAAACCTTTCCGACATATATAAAACATCTCCAATCTGATGATACCTAGGATCTGCTTTGGAGAAGCACTTCTGGAGATGGTGTTCCCAATAACTTAGAATGTAGGCAAAGACCTCAGGTAAACCATGCTTTTCGGCAGCAAGCTTATAATCAGCCTTCCGAACTAAATTATGGCGGTAATATTCACATAGACGCGGTTCATATCCATAGGCTAGGGCACATAGACTTGTAACAAATAAATCGCTTTCCTGCTTACTGGTCTCTAGTTGATCAAGTAAATATTCTTTGAAAGACTGGTGCATAAATCGAAACCGCTTGGAACCATACTTGACTAAGGGTTGGTGAACCTCAGGTACAGGTTGGTGAACCTCAGGTGCAGGTTGGTGGATCCTGCGGAAGGGTTGGTGAATCTTCAGCAAGGGTTGACAAATCTTGAGGACCACCGACTCGTTCAACCTATTCCTTCCGTTAATTAGCTTGCCTTCATCATTAACTTCCCCAATCATAAATGATGACAACAGCTCGTCGGCGGTCAGGTCTCGCTCAGCCGCAATCAACCAGCGAAAGATTTTTATGGCAAAATCCGGAGCTTCATCTTTTTGATCTCTAATATTAACCATTATCTTGTCGTATGAGCACTTGAGAGCTGCGGGCAGGTTATCGCTGCGATGTTTGTGAAGATTACCGTTGGGCGGTTCGGGAAGAGTAACATTTTGAAGCCATGTCTCGATGTTCCACGCGAAATCTCGCCTAGCCAAATCGTTGATTTCCAACTCGACCCAAAGAAACCTATTAGAAGTTATTATAAGGTAATCGGTATTGGAATAGTGGATAGAACCATCGCACGTACATGCCATGGGCATTCTTCCCGAGTACCGTCTTGATTTCTTCAATCATGGACGGCGATAGTTCCTCGCACGCGAAGTATTCGGCCTTGAGCTTGTGCTTAATGAACGCCTCAATGTCCTGCTGGTTATCGCTTGGAGTAATAACAGCGTCTAGACAGCCCTTAAGTATCCTGATCGCGTCTCGGTCCTCCCTGCTCGATATGAAAATTTTTAGATCTTTAGAGCAGCGCCCAACCTCCGCAAATCGTTGAAAGTACTTTAAAACCTCCACCCTGCTTTTTAATTCACATTCATCCAGGCCGTCTATGAAAATAAATGTTTTAGGATAAAGATTGACCAAAGTGTCCAACAGTTTCTTCGCGACTGATTCGGGTATTAGACCATCTCCCGAGCGGCCTTTCTTCTTGAGAGAGCTATATTCCTGAACCACTGGAAGTTGTATCATATCCACGATATGAGGTTGATATGCCAGTTGCCTAACGATGGCACGGTAGATATCTTCTGATTTTGGTTGCTGTGCGCCGTCCGCTTTACAATAAAAGTAGGCGACAGCTCCATCTTTGATAAGTTCTTGTATAGTATCTATGACAAGAGATGCTAGCTTCGATTTTCCAAAGCCAACTATAGAGTCCGTAATTAAAATTTAGTGGCATTGACTAGATAGCTTCAGAAGCGTCTATTGGAGAGTTTCGACTTACTACCGCCATGAAGAAAAAATATCGGGTGTGCGTCGCTATCTAGCCATTTTCGGAAGCTTCCATTATCAAGGAGCCAGTCTCCAGTTCCAACGAGGCGCCCTTCACGGGCGAAATCATGTTCACGTTCGTATTTAGCCTTAGAGAGCCATTTAAGGATCATTCGTCGCTCCTTGTCTTTAAGACTAGTTAGACGGATTGCATGATAAACCGCGCGTATCATGACCACAATATTGCAGTGGGCCGAGAATTGGAGACCTACCGGACATCTGCTGCGCTACCCTCTTCTCCACACTAGAGACTGAGTTCTCTACCCTTGAGACAGAGTTCCCTACTCTAGACACTGAGTTCTCCACTCTGGAGACTGTGTCCTCCACTTTATACCCGACGTCTTCCATTCGGTGAACGGAGCTCTCCACTCTCGAGACTGACTTCCCTAGAGCGTCCAAGTTGCGCTTTATGGAAATATAATTGTCTGGTTTATCGGTTGAAATGATTAACATTTTTATACACATTGGATATTTCGTCCCCGGAAAATAACGCAGAAACCGAATTCTTTTCACCTTGGTTGAATCTCAAATTCAATATGGTTGTGCACTTTGTAAATTCGCTTTCTGCTGGGATAAGCGCTTCCAAACGTGCCGCAATGCCGAACGTATGAAAGACACCACCTATAATCTTGGCTTTATTAGGTCCCTAGTTAGCATTATTTTAGAGCTAGACACTGGCTACTGAATAATACGTCTCTAAAGACCTCTGAAACTCACACGCCATATTTCTGTTGAAGAACTTGATCGCAGTGATTAGATATTCGATGGCTTTTTCATAATATGCCTCAATTGATCGCTTCATAAATTGGATATCTTCGGTCTTGGTCTGCTTCGCGGATCTAAGGCTTTCCTCGATCACCTCGCAGCGACCTAGACCGCTCGATATCGACTCCAGCCCTAAGAGGATTGATCCTAAGTTTTCGTTATCGGTGGTGATCACCTGTGTTGCGTCCAGGGAAAAACGAAATTAGTTCAAGAAGCTCGTAAAATTATAATTATCCATATTCTCGAATATTCCGCTACAAAAGGTCCAACGGAGACTTTACCATGAGTACCAGCTTGAATCCAGCCCACGGCAGAGCGAGATGACCAGCATTGTACTGAAATATCACGTCACCAATCTGTCCCACCTTTTGGACCCAGTCGATCACCATGCAAAACACGTCTCGAACGCATGTCTCCTCCCTACGGAACTTAAAGTGCACTGTTTATCTTTACGCTCCTTGTTCTTTGCTTCTGCGAGTTTAACAATTTCAGAGACTAGTTCCCTTCTGTCCCGATCACATCCCGGGGTGCCACTGATATGTAGGCAATCCTCAGGAGGTAATTTTGGAGAACTCTGTCCCAGATGGTCGGAGAACTTTGATGAAAATAAAGGTGACATGTCAGACCGATAAAACAAGCTTTGATTGAAGACTATGTAAAACGTGAGGGATTTAAAACCTTTTTGTCGTCATGATCCTGAATGAACTTTTCGAGCTATGACGGGGAAGATTTCTTGAAATAAACCATGTAAATATTACCGGCGCGCTTTAGAATTTGGTATTGGTTCAGTTAACTTCGACACTGGCCTTTAATATCTTGTTCCTCTCAACAATTTCTTTCCTAAAGATGGTTCTCAGCTAGCAGCAATGAATCGCCTAGGATTCTATTCCTTTGGCGACTCTCCCCTTCATATATGTAGCGGGGCGAGCATGGCGTGAGGCTACCATTACCTCCGCTTACATTGAAAGATGAGAAGGCTGAAGGTTGGAGTTGATAAAATCCTGAGTGTAAAATGCGAGAGGGTGTAAGAGAATGTAGAACATCCTTTGAACTGCAAATGATCGGGCCAATGAGTTGAAATATGAACAAGGCTGAGGGCTGCGAACATGCGTGCTTCGCACAGAGCCCTAAACATGGTGATATTCTGTGTAATTGTTCATAGAATGGAAAGGAAGGCTTTCTCGAAACATTTTTGCGAGTGGATTTACAGTCTCGCTAGAGCAAAGCCGCAATTATGCACTTTAGGGATAACTGCAGAAGAGGCACGACTGGGATCCGGCATGCATACGGATATCGCGACGCAGCAGAAATTACCCCCAAATTATAGATAGTTAGAAAGGCTTCGCGCGCAGGAATACTCGCTCTCACTGAGTGAATCAATATTGATACTTTACGGGGTTCTCTTTCAGAACTCTACGCTCTCATCCAATTACTTATTTTACTGCCCTGCAGAAAGCTTTATAAACAGAACGAGGCTGCCATCTCTGTGGGTTGTGCAACATGCAGCTTTCAATTAAAATTGAACATCCGATTATTGTAAAAAAAAAAAAAAAAAAAAAAAAAATTATTATAAATTTTCTAGAATCTATTGTATTAGAAGAAATTCAATACATATTGACCCTCCAAATGTCTCGAACGCCGTCCGCCATTAGAACTTTCTGAAGCGCCCTGACAATCCGAGCGAGTATGGCCCTATACTGAACTGCATTTATTATATTTCAATTAGCAAGCTGTCTTAAAACTTTGAAACACTACAATCGAAATTCGGTAGAACTTACCTATCTGCTCTGGTGTCACAACGCTAGACCTGAATGGCGCCACCAACCCTTTGAGTTCAACTACGGGTAGCGGTCCTGAAACATTAATTACGAACCGTATATGAAAGAAGTAACTCCCTAGATTTGGTTGCGGTTTCGTCTTATCGATGATCCCGTTCAATATGCCGATAAATTCGTCATTTTCTTTGTCAGTGTGGCTCTCGATGTAAATCTGCGCTCGTCGTTCTAGGCATTTTTCAGCGACCTGGGCGACTTTGTGTAAATCCTCGTCCCTTGCGTTTAATAGCTCCTGCGGGATGGAGGCTTCCGCTTGGTAAAGCTCTTCTAGCTCTATGGATGGTTGCTGCATTTTTTCCTAAAGCGATGAAACACTAAATTTGGTAGACTATAGCCGGGTATCTCTGGAAGAAATATCTAGAAGATGGTAAAGCTATTGGAGAGACATTTTAATCGGCGTTAATTATATAGCGTTTCATTTTCTCAACTTAATATGATTCGCTTATGAGAATCAATACAGGCCTGCAGGAAAGGCAAGTTTAAACATAGAGATCTTAGCTAATCATGCACTCTCAAGCTTATCTCTACTAATCTGTGGGTTCAAGGTCTAGAAATTTACTGTTCTTTCCTCTAAATTCTACCTGCGTCATAAGCCTGAGAATATCAATGAAACTATCAATTAAAAAAAATTCCTATTTTATATTTCATATTATGCATTAAATAGCGAAACGTGAGTTCTCGATATCTAGGGATGACTTTGAACAATATTCTACGTTCCATATGGTATATTAATAATACTACAGTAGGCTTACAGGCAACGAATCGTGCTCTCTTGCTATCTAGTCGTATCTAGGGTCGCCCCAGCGGTATATTGAGACATTACTATCTAGTTTCAGCTAGTACTTTCTTTATTAGAAGAATTTACCAACGTCGCAGTCGTATCAACGCTTTCATTTGGGCATGAAGCGATGGAGTCGGCGACGGTACACGTGCTGGCACCTCATGCGGCGGAAGTAGCATACCCGCTTGCGCTTCTCGCTCATGGGGCGGTAGCAGCGCAGGCTCAGGTCTCTCCTTTTCGATAGTCCTCATCGGCGGAGCTTCGCGTGCTCCGGCCGGAACCTCCGTCGGCGCATTAGACTCCCTAACCGACCCTTTCTCATCGACATCCCCTTCATCGATCTTCTCCATCCTCCGCCACGCTTCATTGTTCTTCTCCGCTGCGCTTCGTGCCTCCTCTTCGCCGCCGTCATTTCGATCCGCCACCTTTCGTCGTTCAGCGCGCGAGCAGCTGATTCAGGTTCCGATATCGGGACGAACGATGTCATGGATACGTTTCGAGAGTGGTTTATGAGTTGCATGCGTAGCTCCCGGATTTCGGCTTGGCATTTAGCGAGCGCCGTGTCGGCTTCGAGTTCCAGGCTTCTGTCCGGTATTTCATGACGGCGACGTATGTGACCATGATCAAGCCGATGACTGTGACTACGATGGCGAAGATCATGGGTATTGTGTTTGAGGTGTATGTTTCTGGCATCTCTGCCGCTGGTGAAAGCACTTCAGGTGGAAGGAGTCGGAGAGCGAAAGGAGGAAGTATATGAATTCTGAAGATCTGTGCAGAATTGCCCCTTTTGCCCCTTTTCTGTTAAATGCCACTACAAACTGAAAATTAAAGAGTAGCAACCGTATTATATAGACTTACCTTTAATGTACGTCGGCTTGACGCCGCTGAAGGATTATTTCAATATTTTCAAAAAAAAAATTATTCCCCGCCGGTATGTCTCGATAAAGACTGATCGGTTTCAACCGAAACCTTCCAAAAGTAGCCCTGGCTATGAAAAGAAAAGTAGAGAACGACCTAGATCTAGATCTAGATCTAGATCTATCAGTCAATCCCGCACAAGATTCTGCTCAGGCCTTTTCTCCGGAATTCTGCTACCGGTCTAACGGCTTCTCTACTGTAGAAGGTGACACGAATGACAAGGCGGAGGAACCTTAACGGCTAGTAAGGAATATTCTCCAGCTTCCAAGTCGAATGACTCGTGGACTTGGCGCTTGATTGGTAGTATTGGAGTTAATTTGGAGCGAGAGTTGTATCAAAAGGGCTTCGAGGAAGGAAACACTCTCTACTTATTTTTTTTTTATATATTACTCAAGTACACCCCACGGGCTAAGTCGAGACATTCAATTAGAATGGAGTATAATTCTATCAGTACCTTGAATACGTCCTAACCAAAATTCAATGCTACGCTGTAATGGAACTGCTGCTGATCGTGTACAACTTCTGAAAACTGATACTGGTGTAACACAGACAACGTACATAGATCTTTCTGAGCTCCCCAGAAGTAGGTAGCACAGTAACGGGCCCTTGGCGTAAATTTGGCTTCGGTGACATCACAGAAGCAGATTATTTGTGCTTGAAAGGTTCAAGTGGAACCCCTTCCTTGCTCAAGGCCTCCGGCGAAGAGTTGGCTAAGTTCATAAGCTAATAGTGCGGGACTCTGCTTAAGTTATGCTCGTGCCGGGAAAAAAAAAAAAAAAAAAAACAAAGGTCAATAAATAAGCAAATAAAAAACCAAGGAAAAAACCTTTGATAAATGCTTCTCCACCATTCTGTGCTCAGTTTTGCATAAAAAAATCAGCTATCGTGATTCCAAATGCTTATAATTATGCCAAAGGGTTACGGGGCTTTCCTTTCTCGTCTCAAGCCGGAATCCACAATACATTGGTTTACTCCTACCAGGAACTATATCTCGCAGTAGCCTAGAATTTGTAAGCTTCATTTCGAGACAGAAAATTCATACTGTAGCGAAAGCTTATATCCATTACGTGTTAATACTTGTCAAAGATTACTCAAGAGTGTGGCATATGTTAAGGACGCGACGAAGACTTCTAATAATGGAAGCAACGCCTATCTAAAAAAAAAAAAAAAATGGGTGCATATTCCAAAAGAAGGACCGAGTTCGCATTCGCTTCCAATAAAGCCATACTCTGAAGTTAAAAGTCGCTAGTCGTTATCAAGCCATAGTGCCAAATATCTATTCTATATAGGACCTCCAATAACGCATACTAGAAGATTGAACAGATGACAACACAACGACTATGGACCGGACGCATGGCCACGATTATTATTGACAAGCTATTGAGTACACGAGTTACGGACCAACGCGTGAAACGTGGGAGAAAGTGAGCAGATAGATAAATTGACTGCGTCCATTCTTTTTCTAGCTGCCAATAGAAGGATAGCAGCCAATGGAATTGCTTGCATCACGTGACTTTACTTTATCAGGCTTAATCAGATGGAAGCACGCAGAGATATAGGCTACATGAAAGGCCGGACCACTTGACCTATCATATTATTTAGTGGAAGGACTTTTGGGCCTGCACCTAAGATTGTCGTATCTTCAAACTGTCTATCCAGTCCCAGAGAGTATCCTACTGCGGAGTAGATATTATAGCGCCATTCATGTCGCGTGATAGTTTGGCAACGCTATTCTCTGAACTAGACTCCGCAACCGATTATTTTAAGGCCCATGGACATTGAGCAATTCGCATATTCATAACGCCAAGGCCTTTATCGCACCTCCGACGTCCAGTTTCCCCGATTAGACTTTTGATTAAGTCGAGAACAAAACTACTAATCAAGAATCGCGTGGTTGAAGGTCTTTGCGAGCGCAAAGAACGGCTACGATACGGGAGTTACGATAGCTCTGCGGTGAAGAATCTCTCGGTCGCATCCTTGGATTTTCATCGCTTGTCCGTCGCAACCAGTCCAAATGGAAGGGCTTGAGTGTACAATTGGGAGACATGAGATTTTACTATGCTTCAACTGTGTTATGACACGTGCGACGGTAGATCACGGTATAAAACAGACATTGCGGAAGCCATGAGATCCTTATGACTGCTTATTTTGATGCCTGTGTTGTAGAATTCCCAACGCACTAACCGTCGATACATATATTCCCCCAATGCAAGCTAGTATGGGCATCGGACTTTAAAAATCGTAAAATGTGAGCAGAATGCGAGGTACTAATACTAGTAAGCTGGAGCTTGAAGAATAGCGTAGAACACGTTTGCCATTGCGTTAAGGGCGAAGGCAGCATAAAAATAACTAACCTGCTTCGACCACCCTATTCCGCATAAAAAAGCTCGGTAGGCTCCGACATAATAATCTTTTGGGGGATTAGTGTAGCAGTGTCGGCTTGGGGAAGATACCGGATAAAAGATCGACACTTCTGGAGAGAGCTCTCAAAAGCCTGTTGAAGGTTTCGATCAACGATCCAGCCGAACCAGGCATTCTTTGATAGACGTTTCAGCAGTAATAGTTCCTTCGCGCAGATCATAGGTGGCTCCAAAGCGTCAAAAACGGTAGTAGTCAAGCTGCGGAAGGTGATACCGGCAAGCTTGATGGAGAAGCGTACGACCTCATCAAACGAAAGTATAGATGTAGAAAAGCCACAAATGATTCGTTTATAGTTGCAAAGGAAGCCCGTAAAAAACCACAACAAACCCCATACTCACCACCCGTGAGGAGGAGAAAACTGCAATTCATCCAAATTAGCTTTGCGTGTTTTGAGAATCCCCTCTAGATAAGCACTTAATAGTAATACTTATATACCTTCTCCACATCAAAGAATATTTCAGAACGAAGGGAGCGGATTTAGCGGAGTATACGCCTTACACAAGTGCCTCACTTTCATATCCGCAATAATGCTCCCTAGCCTCATAAAGTTCCTCTCATTCTCATCATTATTCGCAACCGGAAAACGAAATGGTCCATATCAAGATGCCGAAAAGAAATAGAAGAACAGAAGCGAGCCCAAGAGAGCAACTGCTATGAATAGGCTGCCAAACGCTAAAACGTATTTTGTAGTCTTTAAAACACATTGCATAGACTCGACCCTCGTAGTGATTAACTAAAGCACCTTCAAAAAGCCCTGGGTAGCTTCACGAGCGAAGAGTCTATAAACACTCGAGACACGTCGAGGAATAGTTTCTGTGACAAACAGAAACGAAATATCGAAAAGCTTATTATATTTGGTGATTCGATACCCGAAGCTCCTCTCGGTTGCAAGGGTCTCGATACATGTTAGAAACACCCACACACGCGCAAAACTGGTCCTTGCGCATAATGAGGCGGCGGTGTGCGGAGATCTTCTTAAAAACATTGTAAGAGCAGCAAAGGCTCATATATGATACCAGAAACTCGAAGCACGATACGCTTCCGCGACTGGCTAGGTTTCAGACTATAATATTTTAAGAAGTTTCGAGAAAGAGCTCTTATGTTGAAACAGCTATCAAGCGTTCGTATTTTGTAGCCTAGGTATCAATTACTATGCCGACGTCGACTTATAGGCGCTGGCCAGGCACAAAGCTTTACACATATGTACAGAGAATTTTGTCACCCTGAACATGGAATAAAGACGAAAAGAAGGCATTCTCCTCCTAAGGCGAGGGGCGGTCCTTTTCCAAGGATATTCGTAGTCGAGCATACTGGAGAAGGGAAATTCGCTACACACGGCTAGGCCAGATGAGCGTGCACACGCTCTCTCGACCTGGCCTGGTAGAGGACACCTAGTAATAGCGAATCAAGAGTTTGTGAACTCGGAACTCTCCGAAACCGCGATAGACGATGGATGCTACCGTAGCTCTCATAGATGCCCAGTCAGGTATTCTCAACTAAGTGAAGAATGGTAACACATAAACCAAAATCTGATTTACTAGGCTTGCGGAATCTTTATCCGAGCGGTCGGCAACCGGAAGATAAGTACAGTAACGAAGCGTCAAACGTCATAAATAGCAGGCGTTAATGCGATTGGAGGAAAAATGTGCAGGAATAATCAGCGTAGTTGCCTCCGCTGAATATTTTCGTTTAGGAGGCAAGAGAGTAAGCCATGAGTAATCAACACATGTATACAGATTAAGATCATCGTGCTGCATAGAGTTGGTACAGAGTCCTTTGATTCGTCCTACTAAGAAAATTTCTATTAGAGTGAAGGTTCTATCTGCTAGTGATTTACATCCAAGACTAGGCGTTGTGGATAATCTATTACGGGGTAGATGGCTTCCCAGCTCCGCATTCATAATGCACATGAAGATTTTCTAAAAGAAGTTTCTATTCACACCCGATAATGTCTTCGAAGCCACGCCTAGAGTGGGCAGCTGTCATAGAAGTTACAAGTTTTATGCATTAAGCAAACGGTAATCTACGCTGTTGGAAGTCAGTTTTTTACGGTCACGCAACATAAAGTACAAAGTGGAGCCCCAGTTGGTATATGGATGTAATGATTTCATCAAACCTGCGATATATGATAATTGAATTGCAAAGTAATATATTTCGAAAGTCACGACGATATAAAGCCACGCCAATGTTATGGAAGGAATGAAGCAATTGATCCCCGAATTTCCAGCACATAGCTTGGCAATTACTAGTAGTTGAAGGGATTAACGCGTCACTCAGGCGTACGTCATAAAGAGCAGGCTGTCACCCTCTCTTCAGACATAAATAGTGATTAGACTATCTTCAGAAGGGAGTCGGAACATCGCATATCATCGCCTTAATACATTGAACACCATAATTGGACTAATTTGAGGCTCGGAAAGTGCCCATGATACTGATTTACGAGGATCTTGAGTATGCCGGAAAGATTTGATATTATAGAGCGAGGCTACGAGAGTTTACCTACCATACTTCAAGCGAAGCCAGATCACACAAGCGGCACTTCCGAAATATAATTTTCGCCTACGACCCTTAACAGGCAAACGAAGTGTCTATGTTATGGAGCATCGGCTTATTTCATATACTCGAAGAGCCCACATCAGTCCGCGTTGTCATCAGCCTGCTCGATAGGCCGGGCGATTTACTTTAGTCCTTTAGCATCACTTAGCTTACAGCCTAGCCCCTACCGTATGCCTCAAGAAGAAATAGCCCCAGTTGCGTTTGAATAAAATACTTGTTGAGCAAGAAACAAGGAGATTGGATATCCTGTAGTTTCAGTATTATCAGTTAATCAGCAGCGGTAAAACCTCATCCAAGTTGTTCGGGATATAATATATCTATGCCGAGTGTACAATCCGAGTTTTTCAATGTTCGTATAAAACGACCAGCTAGCTCTGTGAAGTGGCAGAATGTATTTAGGTAATAGTATATATATATAAATCTTAGGGGAAAAAAGGGATCTTGTGGCTGCGATTTACGGGAGAAGCATCTAATTAATAATATATATGTTGGACGAGTTTTTAATTATCACGACAATACCCGCGCATGTGTTTGCGGTTTCCTGTAGTGAGCGAAAAAAAAAGTTTCCCAAATGCCCTTTTCTGTCATATATTTCAAATCGGCCCAGTAGACCCTGTTCGTCTCCATGGAAACCTTGTACGACAAAAAAAAAAAAAAAAAAAAAAAAAAAAAAACTCGCTTCGCTTAATTTAAAACTGGATTCGGCAGGCGGCGGCCGAGAATGCGGGGGAAAATTAAAGTAAAACTTTTCCTCCGGTTTTCTCCCGCGTCACCCTCACAACTCCGCTCTCCGAACATCACCATCCCCATCTTCACGCGATACGACGACTCAATTGATCAAATCTTATCATCTGAATACCTACAACTGCTCAATTGGCTCCCAGCTCGAATCCCAACAACTATGACGAGCAAAGCACCCCCCAAACCGCTCTCCGAGCTAATCGACAGCGTAACAATCGCCTCCCTCTCCGCCGTCCTCGTTATCCTCATCGTCGCGTACGCCATCTCCGTCAAAGCCATGAAACCCACTGCTTCGACCACCATGCGCGTAATCTTCATATGGCACCTCTTCGACTGCCTCGTCCACTTCAACCTTGAAGGTAAAATTTACCCCCCAAGGCGACCCCTCTAACTTTTTATTAAACTACTGCACGCTCCACCAACGACGTCAGCACGAACTAACTATATTTTCTCCAGGTTCCTTCCTCTACCACTCCTTCTTCTCCACATCCCCGACGGACGGCACTACGGTGCAAAATACTCCACCGCCCCTTCGCACTCCTCTGGCAGGAATACGCAAAAGCCGATTTCCGCTGGGAAGTAGCAGACGCGAACGTAGTCTCCCTCGAACTACTAACCGTCCTCGGCGAGGGTCCTCTCGCGGCGTGGATATGCTACATGATCGCGAAAGAACAGTCGGAGGTGTGGTATTGGATTCTTGTTGTGGCTGTGGGGGAATTATATGGTGGGTTTATGACGTTCTGTCCGGAGTGGTTGACGGGGAGTCAAATTGGATACGAGTAATTTTATGTACATGTGGGTGTACCTTTTCTTTTTTAATATGCTGTGGGTTTTATTCCGGGGTGGTTGGTTTTTTGGCGTACAGGGAGATTGTGGGTGGGTTGAAGATGAAAGAAGGCGGCGGATGAGGCGGTGAAGCGGAAGTGAAGCGGGGCTGGGCTTATTCGAGGGAATAATAAAAGGAGCTCCTGTTCGTTATCTGAGGTTACTTAGGCTTTCGAGTAATAGAAAAGGGTTTTACGGGGAATAACTTGATATGATTCTGTCATTTAGAATTATAGAAAAATACAAGGTCTATATCAGAAAAATTAGAGCGTTATCTCTCTATCTCTCCTGCATAGAATGCCGGTATTACCAACCTCTCACGAAATCTCTTGTTTCGGGTATCTATTTTTGAACTTTCATCTAATCCTTCTATGATCGCTGTTATATGATTGGCTTGAGATAGTCCAAAGCATTATTCGATTACTACTCTTCCTCCACAAGTCGGCCTCACCATGATCTCTTCATTTTTGTACCGATGTACCGATGTTGAATCAAACACAGATATTACTAAAGCGTGCTTTTCAAAAAGCCTGATCTTACATCCATGAAAGCATCGTAGTATTCGAAAGCCTTTCCAAAATTATAAACTTGAATCGTTTCATAGCCAAATTAAAATCAGCCCTACGGCATTCTACCGAAAACGTTCAAGAGAAAAAAGATATTCCAGGAAGTGATATGGATAAACAAACATGTACATGAAAACACAACTTGGTGTTCTTCCGAGATGGTTTTGCGAAGGATAAAACTATAGTTTTTAGAACTGGCACGGAAGAGTGAAAATGGAGAATGACGTGCTATTGCAATGTTACTACTTGTCCGCATTTTGACCAAATTCTGGCTGAGAACAATTGAGATATATATAACTCAGGAAAATAGGAATTGGCAATAGATACATAATAATGTAGAAATATAGCAACTAAATAAACAAGAACCACAACAACAGTAGAAGAAAAATAAATAATAGCGTAGCAAACAAACACGAGAATAGAAAAGAAAGGAAAAAAAAAAGAGGAAAAAGTGCAAGAAGGAAAGAATAAGACAAGACAAAAAAGAGAAGAAAAGAAAAGAGAAGACAAGCAGAAAAGAAAGAGAGAAAAGAAAAAGAAGATAGAAAGGAAGAAAGAAAAGGAAGAAAAGAGAAAATCAGAAAAGACGAATAAGAAAAGGATAAGAAGAGTAAGAAAGCAAGAAAAACGAGGAGAAAGTAAGAAGAATACGAAAAAAAAATTTAAAAAATTAAAAGCATAAAAGAAAAGAGGAATAAGGAGAGAAAAGAGAAGAATAAAAGGAAAGAGGAACACAAGCAAGAAAAGAAGAAAAGAGAAAGAAGAAACCCGAAAAGAAGAAAACCAAAAAAGACGTAAAAAGAAGAACAGAAGAACAAGAAGAACAAGAAAAAGAAAGAAAAAAAGAAAGAAGAAAAAAATTTTTTTTGTGTGTGAAGCTCAGCACTGCATTACTAGTGTTTGTTTGAATCATAAGTGAGAAGTCCAGTGATGGAAAGCAACTATTTAAGTACTAGCAAGTAAAATATATTTACTGAGTGTTATCATCATTGACTCCACACAAGATCCAGTGGCGCCTTCCAAGTGTAAAGAAGGGGGAACCTGTATGAGTTTGTTTAATAGTATTAAGACTGGTCTCCCTCAGCATACACTCTCACCTACACCTTCGGGCAACCCGTACTAGGGGCGAGGAGCCAGTGAAGAGGCCAGTCCAGTAAAGCCTGGAAGCTCACCCCTTCGATAAAAATTTAGGAGACTTACCGTGAAGAAAGTGTCAGTCAGGATATTCTCTGATAGCTTATATATAAAAAAAAAACCACAAACCCACCCGCCCATGTATGGTTAGCATCCTGCAAAAGGGGTTATTTTTTTTACTTTCTTTCTAGGGAATTGAATTGAATTATTGGCTAACTGAGACCATGGAGACAGGCCATCCGGTGGAAGGGATCAGGTTCTCACGGGCCCGGTCAACAGCCTGACACTTTAGGAGGAAGACGGCTTGGTTGATGGAAAAAGGAGAAAAAACAAGGGTTGGAAGTTTGGGGTTGGAAATGGTTTAATTTATAGAAGTTGGCAGGAAGTGCAGATATCAACACTTTTAATTATTTTTTTATTTTTTTAGTATTTAGGGCTCAGGGTGTATAGAGTGAGGGCTAACATATTAAATAAATAAAATAAAATAATAATTAAAAGGTGTTGATATCTGCCACTTCCTCTGCAGCAACTATAAATTAAACTATTGCTGCCAACAATTTCCAAAACCTTTTTCCCTCCGATCAATCAAACCGAGAGGTACATGGAAAAAAATTTACCCAAAAAGGCAGAAACGCAAATAAATAGCCAGTAAGGAGTCTTGAATGCCAGGCCGGATTAACCTGGAAGGTAGAAATTGGAGATTAACTGGTGAAAAGATGGACAATAAGGGGATTTTCTTGCCCAGCTGCCTACTACTCCTTTCCTTTCTCTCTTCGGCACAACTTCACTCACTCCTTTCCTTTCCTGTGCTTTTTTCTCCCTATTCATTATTCGGTTTGCAACAGAGTGAGACCGCGTCGTAGATCGTAGAGTGGAACTGTGGCTCTTTGGGTTTTTCCTTTTTTTTTCTCCTTTATTAGTCAATGATGATATCATCAGGCGTAAACATGTAGCAAAGTAGTTTGTTTTCCTTCGGGAACTTCTCACTTATGTCTGAATGTTCCTGCTTAGCAGTACCTGAGACCTAATATAAAATAATATCCTTCTTTTTTTTTCGTTGTTTTGCTACGCCTTTTGCATTTGTCTTTTCGTTTCTGGTTCTATCGGTCTTTTCGTTTCATTTCTCTTTGCTTATCCACTATACACGCTTCGAGAATATCTTATGCTGCTCATTGCCTCTACCTCCTAGTTTACAATTTTTTACATTAAGTTATTCACCGTCGTGGATTTTTTCTCTTTTTATGTCTTTCGTTTCCTTGGGTCGACCGTTTTTCAATCTTTTTGACCTTTGGTATTGCAAACAAACTCGTTTCTTCATGACAATACTACTGCACCATCTTTTTGTTGGGTTTATATACTTCTCCTCGACCTTCAGGAGTAAAAACGACATTTTTGAACCTCTGCTATTTTCACCGGCTCTTAAAAAAAAACCTCTGCTATTTTCACCGGCTCTCTCTTGCTTTCTAAAGCTTGAGCAGGAAAGAAAAAAAAAAACGCCTTATTCACAAGATTTCTTGCGTTAACACAATTATTATAAACCTATTCATCTATCCCGCTCACGGTCAGAGATGAACATTAGCCTTGGATTCGATTGGAGAAACATCCTGTTTAGATGTTCTACGAATCATCTATACGGTGAGATCTCTGAGGCCACTGATCGAGCTTTTTTTGACCTTTCTCCTCTTTTCTCCTTCCACTTTGATTTTTTCTCTTACAAATTTTTCGAGGAACATATCCGTTTTTTTTCTGTCAGAGAAGACTGCTCAATAACTTTTTTTCAATGAAGGCCAACAAGATGTTTAAAATCGCCCATCTGACTTCTTATTTGATTTTGGCATATGTGAAAGACTTCATTTCACGGCTTGCTTTTTTTTCTTGTTGTTTTCCATATCACCTGTCCTTCCCCATTCTTCACCAACCACCTTCGAAGAAAGCTTTCGCATGTCTCTGCAAAGATAAGAGTAAAAGTTGAAAGCTGCAGCTTTTTTCTGGTTTAAACTACATGCCCTTCATAACACAACTTCCAATTCTTTGATACTACTTTCCCAACAATCTCTAATTAAATAACGTACCATTAACCCCCCCCCCCCCCCTTTCTCCAAGACCAAAGTCTTGCATTGATGAGGATTTGAAAGCTCAAGACTATTAGCTTCGTACCTGTGAGTTCTCCTATATCCTTCAGATTCCCACGCATCAAACTTTCACGAATCGAATTCCAATGATGAAAATCAACACATAATGTCAAACTTTTGACAATTTTTGAATGATGACTTAAAGTCCTTTCACGTTCTGATATTATAATACCTTGTGGTTCACAATTTTCTCCGTATCTAAATGATTTACCTTTTCCCTACAATATTCTGGAGTTAGTTTGCAAACGATGCTGACTTTCCACCAGATTCTCGAGCTCTGGTCGGCATAGGTACTCCTACACTTCGTGCTAACTCTCTGGTAAGTACAAGTACCTTGAAAATACCGTCTTTCCTTATCAATCTTCCTGTTTAGGCAAGAATTACTTGAATTCCCTCGTATTTCCAAATCCACGTGATGACCTAAAGACCATCAGAAACGCTAAGTATTTCTTATGAAGAAGAAACCATTCTAAAACCCATTTGGCCTTTCCTGCAATATTAAGTTCCCTATACCACTCGATGCAAAAGCCTATATTTATAGAAATGCTAACCCATACTGAAGATAATTATATACAGATCAAATCGAAGCTCGGCGATTTCACAAAAAAGTTCGATACGGTGAGTTTGTACCTTTTCCTTTTGTTTACGAGTTCCATCCCTTCCCTACAAACACTATTATCTATTACAACATTGCATTTTGGAGAATAAGCTGCTTCCATTTTCCTCATGCTCCTAAATCCATGTGATGACTCTATGTCAGTATCTGAGATGCTAAGAATTTCATATGATGAACAACTTTCGATACTCTGAAAAATTATTTATTATTCTCTCAAGAATTACTTATGCACGCTCAAATTCAAGATTTTTCATTTAGAAAATTGCTAACAGATACTAAATAACTAGATCGGAACCAAATTGAACCCCGCCGACTTTTTGCGTCGGGAAATGTCGTGGTGTGTAAGTTTCCTTTGTTCGCTGCCTTCCGTCCTTCTCTACAGTACTATTTCTCCAAATGATGAATATCATAGTCGAAAGTGTTTCTCAAGTGGCTTCAAATCAAGTCACAATGTTGAGTAATTATGATTGGTCATCTGATACTTTTACATTCTCAAGGCATCATAATATTTTCGCCATAAACCATGCCAATATTGATCTTAGATGCTAACAATACCTGCTAATCCACTAAGAATGGTTTTGTAGGAACCGCTACAGGCAGGAAGTATTAAATTTCCTCGTTTTATCCTCGTCATAGTAAGTACTCCTTGAAGTCCTACCACTCCCCACCAGTATGTTTGCCGAACCTACTTAGTATGGTTTTATGATGAGAAAAACATTCTTAACGTTTGGATGATAAAAAGACTCTGTCCCTCTGAATCCTTCCGTATATATCCGGTACCTTTTTTTCATTATCGAGTTTCCATAAAGCAAAAGGCTCACCTTTTCATTTCGATTCGTCTATATTTTAGCGTCCAGTGGTCGTTATCATCGCCTACGTCGAGATTTCGGTTGTATTTCTACTGCACGCTCGTGTAGTATCTCCTTGCGCTACGGTATGAACACCAACTATATCGCTTTAGTGAAAATGAAACTTTTCCAAAAAGTCCGACTTCCCCCCAGGCTTGATATGATGATTCTCTTGAATTTAAGAGAATGAAATTCAGAGGCATTTCATGCCGTTGAAGACCAAAATTTGCACTTCTCCTTCTGAGACACTTCCCCACTAGAACGATTTAGCTTGCCTACTCTTTTTCTTTCACGAACTGTTGTGCAAAGCGTACTAACTCTTTTAATTATTTTCTTGGCTTCTCTAGAAGGATAGAACCGATAATGCACGTATTTCGGAGTACAGGGTTTATCGTAAGTAATAAGAATATATTTCTCTATTTATGTGTGCTGTTCCCCTCCCCAATACCACAGGAAATTTTCTTTGCCCTTTCATGATGATCAATATTAGGCTAGTTTGGGACGTATATTCATTCACTTAAGTATACGAATGACGCTTATTCTACTTTCGGTTCGAATTAACCCGATTTATACTACACACTTTCGGATCCAAATTTCTATTTTCTATTATTGTTCTGGCAATTGAATGTTGAGAAATCAGCTAACTGCTTCATCCTTGGCATTTTAAAATAGTCCCTTTTAATAATTTTGTAAATCCCATTAAAGATACGAGGTGATAGAATGATGAGAAAAATACTGAACCATCAAAATGAATACTGGTTGTTTGTGGATGATTGATTATGTATTTCGTCTTTACCTCTCTGAAATCTATCGAACCCTTTCGATTTCTTGCGCATTTAATTTATAGATTCCTTGAAGATAAAGCTAATGATTCTGAAAATTGACCGTGGATTTCTTTAACACTACCATTTGGATCCAGGTCGAATACGCCTACGTTCCCCTTGCATAGCTCCTGATACTCCTATTAACGTAATTAATCTCCTAGACGACCTTGCACCGAAATCCCAGCGAAAAACCAACTCCAAAACAAAATTGCTCCGTGCCTAATGGACACAGAACGGTGGATGACTAAAAAAAAAACATCTTTCGATTTCTGATAAAACTTATACTCCTCTTATTCTACTTTAATTCTTAGAACTTATATTTCAATTCATCGCCGCTTGTAGAAAAAATCTAATGGCGCCAGGTACGGATGAATCTGAAACTATAGATCGCGAGATTTCGGTTGACGAGGAACGATCTATTTGCTTTATATAAAAACACCGGATCAACGCGAATTAAACCTTCCTCGTCTCTTAATGTCTTGGTTTTCACAGCGGCTTCGGTTTGTGAAGGTTTTGGATACCCCAGTTACGAAAGGAACGGATTGAGCTGATCCAAGTACCGTGTGTAGAATCCCAAAGTGTCCAGAAAATCATAAAATAGCGCGGTGGAGAAAAAGGGCTGGATTTGGGAGCGTGCCGTTAAGGTCATTTAGTGCACGCTTTTACGATAGATTCAAAAAAAAAATTCTTTTTTCGTTTTGTCCGAAGATCAACACATTTCCTCCTACGTATCACATCATTATTTTTAATAGTTTATCCATCTCGTTCGGATCGCGCTTTTTATTTATTAAGTAAGTATTATTTTTACTTATTACCATTTATTATATCTCGCTGTCATACCTAGCTAGGAGCGAACAAAATACCATTCTCTATCCGTTACCACGAATTAGTATCCTTAACAACGCTTCGGGACGTTTTCCGTCTACAACAGTATAAAATCAAAATAATCAAGACAAGAGATGAGTCTACAGTTTTTTTTTCTCCTTTTCTTAGCTGGCAAAAGTCATAAATACTCACTGTCTCTATGTATAGTTATACGCATCCTTCCCGTTCGTTCATCTCAAACACCGCGAAAAAGCAGGGTTTCTTTGTTTCAATCGCATTACCTTTAATTTAACAGATGAAAGCAAAATTAAAAGTGTTAAGTATCCGTTGGATTTTAAGTAATGAAATCAATGATTTAAAACCTCCGTAAGATATGCTGAGGAGTCGTTTGCTAGCTAGCCGAATAACGTGGGGCACTATCCTGCGAGCCAGTACCGCGAGCCAGTACCGGCCAGCGAGCCAGTTGCCAAGACAACGGTGGCTGCCATATAAAATAAATAAATAAATAGCCATTCCGGCATTTCGTAGCTCCGGGCCCCCTATATACATACATCCCAACAAAAAGCTTATCGATTATATATTATAATCAATAGAACTCTATTTTATTAACATATTAAACAATACTAAACCGCTCAGACATTACCATAGCCAGTCAACTACCGTATTTGAGCCTAACGCCCTGGCAAAAGGAAGCACGCCTAACGGAAGCCCTCAATAGCTATCGCGCCGGAAATAACTATCTCTTAACAAAACGGTATTATTTATAGGGTCCCCTTTAACTTTAAAGCACCAAAATAAAGGACGCCCGTATAAAGTCCCCGTATAAAAATAGCCCCAGCTATAGCTCCTTACCGAGCTACCAAGAATACTATCGAGGCCTGTATACTAAATTATATAGCTAGGGCTTTCCTATATGCTATAATATACTACGTCATATAGCCGGAGAGCTAGCTAGCGACGCCTAAATCAGTAAAACTAGCTAAAGCGCAGATTATAAGGATCCCCCCTTTAGTTCGAGGCCTAGATCTAACGGATTTAGCTACCCCCGCGATAAAACTAACCTAGCACGGTATCTAACGACGCTAGAAAAGACATTATCGACTAAACCTAGGCTTCCGGCGCCTATTATATCCTATTTAATAAGATTTATAAGGCTACAGCTACTCCTTTAAACAAGTAGATACATAAAAAGTAGAAAATATTAAGTTACGCGCCCAGAATAGGGATTAGAAGGCGGTAGAGCCAGTAGCATACATACATTAGTAAGGCTAAAGTATTAGATAACATAAGCTACCAGCGGGCATCGATACTATAAATATACGCGTTACTAGAGTAGAAAACGTAAAAGTTACAGAAGGGCTATACGGAGCAGCTAGCGCGGGAGCTACATCTCGGGCGACAGCTGGAGAAAGAGAAATAGGACAGAAGAAGAGGACTAGGGGCTAGAACCCTACCATTATTTATTTTACTATATAATTACTATATAATTTTAAATATGTAGTTAGTTAGGACCCTAGATAGTTCTTTCCATTACTATTTGTAGTTCTCGAGCCTTCGATTATCATTTTTTTACATATATATATAGAATTTTATGGTCATTTTAGTGTGGTCTTGGCATTTCTTGGCATAGCTGGCTCGCTGGCCGGTGCCGGCTCGCAGGCTAGTGCCCCACGTTAGCTGTTTGTCAAATACATGAACAAGATTGCCAAGATATCAACTGCCAAGAGATAACTGATGCTAAGAACTACGCCTATATTTCACGGTCAACTCGGCAGTTCGTGTATACTTCCCTTTCTGCTAAATTGAATTCAATTATCGTTATGATGAAGGACTAATCCATACACCGTTAGGGGAACTCCACAGTCTCATGCTTTTTTTTTTTTTTTTTTGGTTAAACCTTTCCCTAGGACATCGCGATATGGTGAAGAATAATGGCCGTATCCAGCTATCAAAGACGGCAGAAAAGAGAAAGGAAAAAATTCTAACAAATTTCGTGTTATATTATAGAGATCATGAAAAAAAATATTCCTTGTGCGCGCGGGAACTCGCGATGTATAAGAGCAAGAGTTTACGCGGTATACATGATGGTTCGTGGTGCCTGTTCTGTACAGTGCTCCTCCAAAACGCTCTTCTGACTCTTTGGCGTCCGACAAACCTTGATCATGAAATTTGTAAGTTTGGGAAATCTTGTCTAGTGATTCAAGCTATCTAGAATTGTGCCTCATAATACATATTTTATGCCACTCCAGCCAGCGCGGACAAGCAACGTGGTCGAATCCTCAGATCATGCTCAAGCCTTCGCTTCGCGCTTGATCGCGAAAGAATTTGAGCTTAATGACGACGGCGTTGAACACCGAAACCCCGCAAGGCCTTTAAATATAGCTCGGAGACTGAACCTGCTAGGTATTAGATGTCGGCTTTATAAATTGTATCTACTCAAGTAAGATAAAAGAGAACGATGTGTTATGTTTGAGAAGGAAATCAGAGAGGTAGAACGTCAATCTGATAGGAGAAACTTATAGTTGGTGTTGGGAATTGAACACTACGCAAAGAAATTTGATAGCAGCATTCAGTTACTTGACGAATGCAATTAAGCAAAAAAAAAAAAAAATATGGGCGGGGGCACGAGACGGGTAGACAGCCGTAGGTAGGGTAAGGGCACAGTGGCAAGTAATGGCGGAAGTGCGAATGGGCAATTTAGCGAGGCTGCTGAAGAAAAAGCCTTCAGAGAGTTAACACTCAGCTAATTGAACGGGTCACGGGGAGGCCCAGGCCCCAGGTGTCCAATTAGAAATTAGCATTATAAGAGCCTTTTTTCTTTTTGAAAAATATACGCTCAAGTACACTGGGAGAGAAAACGGCGAAGAAATGGATCAATAGATTGAAAACCCAACAGATAAAATAAAGAGATACCTAGCAAACAAGAAATCTTAAACAATCAATATACACCTCTGTTATCCTACTATCCAATTTCTATACCAAGTTCTAAAAATCTAGGCAAGAATGCCTAAGAAAAACAACAAGAAGTAAGTATATACACGTCACGCTTATTTACTTTGGCTTGCTGTGCAGTTTAGGGTATTGAATAGTGCCTTTGCGCGTACAGGTATACGAATCCTCGGCACGACACTAGAGGAGGACCATGAATGGAGCTTCTGCTGTGGTTCAAGCCATGGACAAGATGTATGTATACACATTCAAAATTACGCTATTGGTTTACCACCTTGTAGATTCTCTTCGTCGCGTTTCATTACCAAACAAGCCAAACTGCTAATCAACTCTTCATCTCAATACATTTCTTAGCGCCGTGGATGCCGAGAAGGATAAATCCGCTCCTAAGTTCTCGCCGGTCGAGTTTCAGAAGTTCTCTGTGGGTCGTGGCCTCGGTACCGAAGTTTTCCTCAACCACGGTCTTCTCTTCTCGGAAACGCTGCCCGTTACCATCTTCTTCGATTTTCTCACATGAATCTTCATGAAAACCGCAAGGACCTCGAACTCAGGATGCTCGCCGGTAAACTCCTCACGCTCTTCCGCGCCGACACGATCGTCAACATGAGCATCCACAATTCCATTAACGACATGCTCAGGCACTTCTCCGCCGTCCTCCAGAACACGTGCCTTCTGCCCGAACCATACTGTGACCCCACCCAATGGGTTTTCCTCCTTCAAAGTTCTAGTACTGGGGATTGGAAGCCAGAGGTGCTTTACGACGTCGATGATCTAGCCAACTGTTTCCCCAGCTGGCCCCACTTACCCTGAGCTTCGCCCCCGTCAAGCTCGAAACCGGCGGCGTGAGTCCTTACATCCGTCCGGTGCTGAGGATCTTGACCAAGTACGGTCCCTTGGACCTTGCGGAGCTGTTGCCGATCGTCCACCGCAGGCCAGAAATCAAGGTCTCGTTCTCGGCGGAAGATGTTGCTGCGTATGAGGATGCCGTGGAGGAGGAAAGGAGGCATGTAAATTTAGATCTCTCTTGAATGCATTTTTTCCAATAACGCGACTAACTTATTTCTGATGTCGATTTTATCACTCAGGCTATCGTTCCTGGCGGGCCACAACGCTTACATCAAATACTCTCCTAAGACGTCGAGCCGCAGGTTGCTGTTCATGCCCTTGACCAAAGGCGGCGAGGTCATTGAGGGTCGTGAGTTGCGATCGAGGAAGAAACAGAAGGTGGGCGAGGAGGGGAATACAAGTAAAAGTTTTGAGGAAGAACTTGGATTAGATCTGGATGAGCTTTTCGAGGAATTTGGGGTCAACCCGACCAGCTCAAGGAAGATAAAACCCGCTCACAGTATATGTAAAGGCGGGCTAGCTTTTCCTTAATCTACTCCGGAGTGATTACTGCGAAGGGAAAGAGTCAAACGGCTAGGATTATAACTGTTTCTGGACTTTTATAGACATTACAACCAGAAAAACTGTAGCATGCTACTAAAATAACAGACTGTATTTCAAAATACCAAAGGGGTATTAGACACGGTATAATAATATAGAACAGGAAGCTTAATTAGTATCATTTTTTTCGCGTAAGCCCGAATTTTCCACTTAAAATGCTTATGGGTAATACTATCCGCGAACACGTCAAACACCGAGGCTATGAATTTTGGCAAACGGAGCCCTCGCATACCATTTCGAAATGATCAACTATTCTCCCTATTATTTCCTAATACCATACCGCGGCTACTGTAGCAACAGCTTTACAAACTGATATACGGTTCCAATCTATCCAAGTCCAACTGCTTGCAGAGACTTATCTTGAGTCTCAATTAACTTCTACAAAAATTGGAGGAAATCAAGCGAGATTTACTCACTGCACGCACTTGAGCGTGCTTCGGGGTTCCCGGACCACTTCAAAATCTTTGGCTCTAAATAGCAATAGCAAAAGTCTCATGACAAGACCCCGCGACAAGCCACTTTCCAACTACAAGCCTCGTCTTCCATGCTAGATTGCGTTTTTCACGATGCTATCCTTACCGAACGAGCTCGTCTTATCCGTAGCCGACTTCCTCCTGGACGAAGCCGACCGGCAGTCCTTCCGCGCCTCTTGCCGCCGCTTCCGCTCTTATATCCCTCGCAGACGCGCGAAACCCCGAGTGAAGACCATTGCTGTTTCCTACCAAATATCCGGCGGACAACTTCCGACACAGACTGTTATATCGCAAGAAACCGGCGGACTGACCATGGACGTACCACTGCCAGCTGTACGATTTCTGGAAAAGGTTGGTGCGGGATCTCCCATCGTGGGAACGGAGGAGGTGGTCATTTTGCGTGACTTGCGATCAGGTTATGAAGCGCTGGGTCCCCGATGGTGATATCGGGGTAGACGGGAGGAATATAGCTACGATGAGCAGTGCGCTGCTTGCGAAAATAATGATATAGATTTCCTTATGAGCTTATAATTATCCCCGAATCGGTTTATACATAAAAGGACACGCTCTTCCAACTAATATTAAAAAAAAATAAAATAAAATAAAATAAAATAAATTAATAATCTATCAAACAAATAACATCGCAAAGCTACATCCGTCTCGTACCTCTACTATCATAAGTATCGCCTGCTTCCTGATACACGTATTCCCACATTATAAATATTGTACGGTTATAAAGATTTCTGTGACATTTATTATCCGTTTACGACTGGCTATGTAGCTTTCCGGCTATCGCGGTGAGCCCTCAAGCTTTGCTACGCGCAGAGATGTCATCAAAAAAAAAAAAAAACCATAGTGTTCCTTTAGCCTGGCATCCCCCTCCGAAGGATTATTACTCAGTATCATGTCTTATTTTACCTTTATTTCTATCTTTATTGTAATTGCAGCCGGATTAGCTGTGAGGTCTCCAGACTACGGATTAACTCTTTTTAGCCTGTTGGTAAAGATTAAAAATTCATCTTTAGGATTAATGAACCATGGTTTCATATTTCAAATAATGTCTACAGCGTAAAAGCTTCTTCGTATGTATTTAGCGATACGAGTCGAGTTTCTTTGTTAGTCTGATTCACCAAAACACTTAATAAACGATTTCCAGCTGGCAAGTTTCAACAAGACGATTTCTGATGTCTAATATGCATGTGCTCCGCCAACTTTGGCATCTACGAATAAACCCATTTTCCGTTGACAATGCTTCTTCCTATGTTTCTCAGAGATCTATCTGGCATATGCCGACTTATCGTTTATAAGCCACTAGTTCTACATATCGCAGCGGTAGCTTTATAATCCTGGAAGGCTCAGAGACATAAACACGGAGATTTGTGAAATTCGCTTAAATTTTCTTTGGCTCCAGCTCAACGCCTACCACCATTTTTTTTGCCCTAAAGGCCGCTGCCAAGTCCTTAGGTATTGCCTCCGTCTTAGAGACGCTCTTGAGGATATCGTCAAAATTCACATGCGGGTTTTGATTCAGGTAGCCTACGATTAGCGAATCCGCATGTACCCGATGTATCTGCGAGCTGACGTTCGCACTTTGAGCGGATTACCTCAAGCTGGTTATCACAACTGCCATACTTTTCCGGATTAGGTTCGCCTTTTTCACGGCTTTTTCATAGTAATCATTGCAATCTTTGATTCGTTCGAAGCTGAGTTCGGATACGAGAAGTTCTCGAAGGCGCTGTAGTGAAGTTTTGGAACTGCTTGTTGTCTTTGACATTTAATTTGATTTTTGGAACGTTGCCGAGGTGCTGTGTCCAGGGAAAGTCTTATTGTTCTTGCAACGCTGCTGGAAGTCGTGCCCGGGAAAAATTTTGTCCTGTGTAGGCCTATGTTATGACGATCTCAACGGATAGAACTTGGAGGATATATAAACGATGGGTTAGCTCAAGGCTATTTGATGAAAATTTTGGTTCGCGGACTTGTGTAGTCTCTATAACGAAAGTTTTTGCTTGTGGTTCCATCATTATCAGCAAGACCACACTTTTACGCTTTCTTTTGCGAAGGCCTAATGACAACTGGTCGGTCTGGATCGTCTCAATTGTGTAGGTCTATAGAGTATTGATTATTCGCTGTGGAAGGAAGTATACGAAACATTACCCTCTCCCTTTTTTTTTCTTTTTTTTTTTTGAGTTGTCAAAAAAGAAATGCGAATAAATTTTCTCAATTTCGGCGGATCCTGCGCTACCTCTTCCTGACAGAGCGGTCTCCAATAATCCTATTACTAGTATACTACCACTGCAAGGCATTCCTCTTTAGCATTTACTACCACCAATACGACAGAGCAGAAATAGAAAATAGTAGAAGCCTACATCCGAGCTATACCACGTTCGATTGATAATAAAGTTGATATTAAACAAACAGACTATTCAAAATTGGTAATCAAAATGGTTCCTGGTTGCGAGCCTTCTATAGATCTACCTCACTTCGACGCCAGTATCGCATATTCCTTCAAGCGGATGCAGTCGATCGAAATTTCCAATGAAAATAGGTGCCCTAACGAAGGTATCACCTCGAGCTCCGTAGGGCTCTTTAATCGATATCCTCAATACCTGTAGGGCAAGAGCAGGGTTTGGAGCGACGGCCATTGCAAGACGCGCGTGTCTAAGTAGTTTCGATATCTCTGCCTAAAAAGAGTTTTCTTCACCAGATAAAATTTAAGACTCCCACATTATCGCCACCGTATCTCTCTACCATCAAATACAGAAGATCCTTGAAGACCAAATACGAACAGTTATGCATCCCGTAAGGATGACGCGAGTATAGAGCGCCCTCGCGAATGTTCTAGAAACTGCCCGTGTGGTTAAAAGAAATTTGAGGTCACGCGCCGCGAAGTCTGCGTAAATCCAGAACGAATCGTTTCTCTAGAAACCATGGAAAGCGGAATAGCATAGTTGCGTGGAGCTGCAAAAAACATACAGCAAAGTAATCACAGACTTCATCAGATCTTTCGCTCTTTCGCGATATCCGCCAGTTTATAGGAAGAGGTTTCCTTTATTTCCACGAATCAAGCTCGGACATAAGAGCACAAGATATTTCATCTACCGTATAGTCTCTCACAACCGCGTATGGATAAATATCGAAATGGCTTGCAAGCTGCTTGACGCGTGCCTGCTTCTGGCGTTAAGAAACACATCACCACTCAACTTTGTTGCTGTAGACCTCAGAGCCCCAGTTGAATTCAAGAATGACTTCGCGTATATATTACATGCCATCAACTGATTTTCGTGCTAAACTCGCACCTGCTGGCGTAGGAAAATGACGTTTTTACGATTCGCCGATATTCGAGGGACTGACTTTCCCCCGACTTGTGACGCGCTTGCTTTATTGAGATATAGAAGCGATTGATCCAAAATTTTCAGAACCAACACCAGTAAAGGAAGTGAAGACATCGTGACTTTAAAGTGCCCACACCGCGTTATATTCACCGTCTAGCGCAAAACGATCTAAGATACGTTGATGGAAGAGAACGCAGGCGGAACTATATTTACGAAAGCCCCATCATTCCAATATGAGACCAAGTAGGCATCCACGATAATGGGCGATGTTATTTTGAAAATTCATCAGCTGGACCGCGAGAAGGCAATGAGTTCGCTATAATTCCTTCAACAATGGCTACACTCAAGACGGGAGTTGTTAGAATTCAAGCGCCGACAACATAGAAGAGAAACCTCTTGATCTTGACATGCCCCTCGATTCACGCTAGCAGATCTCATAGTTTGTCTACTTGAGAATGAGCGCTTGGTGCAAGTTCCGCCCTATATTTAAAAATGCTTATTTACACGAGGAAGCGCCCCATGAGCTGAATCAGCTGAATCAACTGACTACATAGAACCAGAGGGAAGAAAAATTAGATCAGATGGGTTTCGGAGAGACGGGTTCGAACAGCTCGGTAACATAGACTTCCCCAGCGGATCGTTCTGAGCAATTTGGTACAGCTCGAATTATACGCGCCAGGTAAATATTGACAAGAGTCTAAGCGTATGGCACCAAAGATTTACAATCTCAGGTTTTTAATTCTTCCTCCACTTACTGTTAGCTGGTTTTATTCCTCAACTGTCCAATTGTGCCTTCGGCATAGTCCAGGCAATGATCAAAGAACGTACGCTACGTTTAAACTTATTATCCTTGAATAAGAGATACTTATTGGAAGTGTACTCCGTTAGGCTTGTTATTTGAAAACTTATACGTAGAAATACATTTCAACGGCCGAATTAGCTTTCAAAGACGTCGCCAAGGGAATATGGATAGCAGTTTCGTGTAGTTGAAAATTTGCTTAAGGCAGAAATAACATTAACGATCTTCAGATTTCCGAGTGATATTATACTGGTCCTGGGCAACAAACTCGTTTGAAAAAACCCTCCTGCAAAGAAAAGCCGGAAGGTCTAGGCGGTCTTTAGCCAAAGGAGGAATCGAAATCCATTACGAAACTAGTCGACATCACTCTGCCTTGTGCTCCGTAGATCAAAGTAACTAAAATGTGACATTTATTAGAGGAGACGTCTTACCACGAGATATCTATTCTCGCCGCTGCAAGTGATACGCTCGGATCCCTACTAGCCATACATTTCCAATAAGGTGTCTAATGCTATTCGATTTACAAATAAACTTAAGGGGATACTCTCGCACATACCACCCCAAAAGATTCTCGCCAAGGCGACTCACGAAGCATCGACAGAGGGAAGTTCACGTCTTTACTTGGCTTCGAAGGACAAATCGGGCATAGAAATGTTTTCAATGGAAATGAACAAACGGGCATCACTTCCTACATCACTTCCATATCAAGACATGACTTTTACTCAGCAAAATGTATCCAACCATAGCTCGAGTACATCTAACGGAAGTTCCTAAATAGCATTGAAATGAGCTGCAGAATGGAGAGCTGATAGGCTATGGATAAGATGGCAAACGAATAATTCGATTCATTAACCATGAAGAATGGGAACAGTACTTTTAAAAAGAAAAAGGTGCGTTGGGAAGCGCAATCGCATTACATGGCTGAATTTCAGCGAGAACGTAGACATTCGCACGAACCTGAACCTCGAAGGGAAGGGGAGATCAGAAAATCTACTAGATGTTATCATCTTATATATGCGCTGACGATATACGTTCAAGACTGGTCCCTACACAGCTTATCAAACGCACCCTGCATAACCAAGTCCCGATCTCGTGATATCAGTTTTTAATTGCACAGGTTCTCAGGGAAGAAGCGCGCCGATAAGCAAAGAATCTCAGGGAAAGAAAACGACCAGAATTGCGATGATGCTCTTATTCTTCAAGCTAAACCGTCCGCAGACTCCTCTTATAAACGTCTTCTCAACACACGGACAGTCCATAAATTCCGCTGATTCTACTGTCTTTAGCGATAAAGAATTACCAAGGGCGCCAACGATCCATGAAAGAGACGTATCCAAGATAGAGCTCCCCACAATAAACATGAAAATCCAGAAACCAGGTTGACGGAAACGAAGTATATCCATTCCCGACACAAACTCGCTTTGAGCATCTTCCTCAATGATAGGGAACAGAGCCAGGTCTAAATGCGTTAAAAATCACTATCATTCCAGTATGGAACTTTGATAATTACTGCCTACGTAATTTAGATCCCTATCATAATAAACCCTAATATCACCATCGTGGATTTGGCATAATAATTACACTCGCGAAGCGCCATGTTCAAACGGCGGCAGATGCATCTATTAAAGACGGTAGAGCTATACCGCACGAATGATCGAGGTATCGGCTTGAGATCCTCATAAGCCTACCGACAAACAGCGTCATGAAATAATGTTACGGGAATAGTATCCCACCCGGCAAATAACGATAACCAAATGATATTGCTGTCAACTACGGTAACAAATATATGGATCATCTCCACTGCAAGTACGGGGATATTGTAGCAAGTTTTCGATCCGTACTCGCGAACCTGTAATTTTTTCAGCTTGTTGCAAAAGCGACAGCCTTTAGTCAGGCGTCGGGGAATTTTGATAGAGAAGGAAAAGGACTTTCGATGTGGTCATACTGCTTGACTGAAAAACCCTTGGCGTATAGCGAACACAAGAAATCCAAGCAAACCATATATTTTTCGTCAAGATAGGCTGCCCGCAAGGCTACAAATACACCGCCAAACTATTGTAAAGCGCGTCGGACAACTTGGCACTCACTCTCGGAGAGTAAAAAAACGCAGGATATTCATGTATCAAAGATACCACTACCCTCACTCTGCAATTGATTTATACCGTGTATTGTATTTAGATCCTGCAGCAGCATCCCTTGGATAAGAAGTCTAGTTGTAGATCATGAAAGACAAGAATTGGTCGCTTAACCAAGGGTGATGTTTTACTTTGCTTCCGCCTACCGAAGCCGCATGATATTTAGCATTGGAAGTGGATTACCCTTCGACCATACACCAAGAGGAATAACAACTAACACCTCTGAGACAGCGAATAGATTTCATACAATAATCACGGTTTAGTAACGTAGAACTTATGCAAAATTCTCTTTACACTTAAGGCTACATTTTGTACTGCTCTGAGAGCGAGCAAATTCTATCGATAAAGGTCAACCTCAAAACTAGATTTTGTCACGAACTCGATATAAACACCAATTTTCGGGAAAGATGAGCCCATATTCCGTATTTTACCGCTGAATATACATCGCAGACATCGCCAAATATAATCCAAGCAGTCCTTTCAGTTTATACTTGCTTTCGAATCGATTTAACCCAAGCACAATCATTCTTTGTATAAACCAATTCCGTTCAGTGTACGTAAAGCAGCTGGCCTGGGGGCGCGGAAAACTATTGCCTCCATCTACATTCGACTGTTACGCTCTATTCAGAGCCACCCATAGCGTAGAAACGAAGTACGTTCAATTTAACAACAAACACGCCGAACATACACAGAATAGCGCAACCTCGCGGCCTATAGCTATTCCAATGGACAAAATACAAGGAAAGAATCACAATGCATAGATTGAGCGAAGACGCGACTCTCATCCAAAGATAAATGGTTGGCGGATTCGAAATTAAGCGATGCGGCCTCTCAACGTATAAATCTACTCCGTTTGTAGTAGTCAACCGGCGGGAACTCCGCGAACTAGATAAACTCTACGGAGTAGCTCGTAAGAATATGATCAAATTATGGCGGCTAAAAGTTACTATTAGACAGTGCTCACTTCGGCTTCCGCATACACAAGTACATGCTGAAGATACAAAACTGAGTGGTGACAATCTGGCGCGCCGTAACAGAATATCTAGTCCGATACAGCGCTGTTGAACCCATAGAGCTTCCCGACGAGGCAAGCGTAGATACTGGCGATACATCGTAAATCCACTACAGAACTTCAGGCATAAATGGCTCCTGTAAACTCTCGAAGAAGGTTATGAAGCGTCGCACGTGTAAAGCAGCCAAAATTGACCAAATTTACCGGAAGATTCGTCGTACCATCTCCGTTCCCGCGACCTCAACATATATCACCGGATCAGTTGGAGCCATGCACCATATGAAAAAGTTGTCCGATTCTGTTCGATTCACGCAGCGCCCGCGTTATAGCTGCCGCAGGTACGATGCCGGACGATGCTTTCTCGTTGCTGTAGGAAGGACTCGATAGTAAAACGTCCTGGTCTTGCTTTGATGCGAGGGGCTCGACTGTCACAACAAAGCAGTAAAACGAAGCGACAAAATACAATAAGTTTTTTTGTTTATTTTCATCACAGGAAATGACTCACTCAGCAAAATATGGATATCTCACTATAGCTTGAGTACATCAAGCGAGTAGCGTCTAAACGACGACCGACGAGGAAACGTGAACGCGAAGAGAGGATTGGATGGGCGAAATATATTTGATGAATAGCTCGTTAACCAGGATATACTTGCTTTACAATCAAGGCAACTCGACTTCTCCTTACATAAATCAGTTATGCTTGGCTAGTCTTATCTACTGCAGCCAGCATTCAGATGGAGAACACCGACATACCAACATTTCTTTTGAGACTGACTAGTACGTAACTTCACGGACTGCTTGATAAAAAAAATAAGAATTTGAATTTAATGAGAATACAGACAGAGATAAACAACAGTTTTACTTCGCGAATCATAAAGGTTTTTTAGTGGGTAAAAGGCAATAGGGAGTTTGATAATGCGTATATTGAGTGAAGAGCTAATTCTTATTGAAGGATAAGCTGGATAGCGGATTTGAAGTAGTGGGCATGATCAAGACATAGACTTCTCCGCGTGGCGTTTATTAGAGGGGCTCCGCGAGATTGGTATGCTACTCTTTTCACGAGCGGTTGTCATCGGCGTCCTGGATATCTGACCGTTTTTATTTTTTAGGGGAGAGGGAACCAAGAAATATAATAACGATACAGAACCTTCTATTATTTGGAAGGATAGTGCCGGAAAAGGATACAAGCCTGCGTTACGCGTAAGTAAATCTTGAATAAGATGAATTCAGACAAAGCGATAGAGATGGACAGATCTCTACGTAATACGAAATCCTGGCCAAATCCGAAAAGAAAAATCATATTTAATGTATGAAAAAGAAAGATTTCGAAACTACTAAAACCAATCCATAAACAACCTACAAGCATGAATAACGATATTCTCAGACGATGGCCATGTATGTCAGGAGAACACAAAGCTGAAGAAATGTCGGATCTTTAGGTCACTTGAAAGTTCGTTTCGTTCGTTTTAACCAATTACCGATCTCAGAAGGGATATTTGTCTTCAACGCGTAGACGCGCATAAGACACCGACAACAAATTAGGCCCCCAGGAACTGGGAACCGCATCATAGTGGTTTTGTTTGCGAGGAAGTTCCCGGTGCAAGACGTCGCAGGAGAAACGGCGTATAATTCCAAAAAGACTTAATCGTTGCCCGCAACGCCAATGTACGTATATGACCTAAATTCCAACAAAAACCGCAGGATAACCCCAACAATACGAGCCCGTAAGCCAGAATACGTAGACGAGATCTTATCTAAACTTGAAATGGAAGTCGGAAACAAAAAACGAGCCCCAATATAGATTTGCGGACTTTCAAACTACAAAAAAGAAAAACATATTGGATTTCTTCGACAAAGATGCGGAATAGATATATCAGAACAACCCAGAAAATTCTCAAGGAGGGATATCATCGGAAGTCTCGAAAGAAAGCATCCGAGATAGAACCGCAGCTACCACGTTATCACAACTTATAAAGTGGTTCTCAAAACTGAACCTGGTTACCGAACTTTGTATAAAAAAAAAAAAAAAAAAAATAGAAATATTGAAAACTAGGATTTATATGGAACCCGCTACGAAAGCATCCCCAGAGTGACTGCGCCTTCGATAATACAAAACTTCCCATTCAGCAGCTTAACTGTAGCTGGGACTTTTTTTACTCGGGGATCAATCAACGTGCAATTGGCAACACACGAAGCGGCGAGTCATACTCCCTCTACGAACGAATCCACTATAAGCTGTTCTACGTAGCCTAACCTACCACCGCCACACATGAGGACCGATAAAACTCCCATCTCCCCTAAATCTGACTATTGCGGCGACGTCACTGATATAATACAGAACAAAAAAAAAAAAAAAAAAAAAAAAACTAAATTCCATTCGAATATTCGGCAAAAAGTCCACCAAGCATAAAAACAGAATGGCTAGACCGCTCGTACTATAGATGCATTCTTCAAGGACAGAAGGCGACAGTAGCTCTAGAACGGTCACGTATGCGTTAAAAGAAAAAGCGAGATTGAATAGCTAGCTGAGCGGAAGACAAATAGAACAAATCGACTGGCGAGCTCATAGAGCAGTTCTCGGACAAGAATACGAGCGCATAACGCTAAGCAACAAGATGTTTCTCGTTCGTAGCATAAAGAGCTCTTAAATACAAAGGAACTCGTTCCCTCACCTCAGATTATAACTACACAACGTAACCGTCAACAATAGTCCCGTCTATCGTATCTTTTTACGAAGGGAGGCCATCTTCAATGATATATAATTGCCGTGTACTTTTTTTTAGAAGAAGTCGGGCAAGGTGATATTATGCTTTTAAAACAATTGTTAATTTTTAGATTAAAATACACTGGAGTATAATAGTTATATACGTATTAAGAAATAAACATTAACGAAAAGGCATTAGGATTAAAACATTCATACGCGTAACGGTTCGTGAAAAGCGGGTGAGAAGAGAGTTTGTGCAGAAGAATAAAATTATGACGGACCGTCGAAGTAGAAATATTCGCATGTAAATAATCGCAAAGAATAAATTCGGAAGAAAAAAGTTCAACCAGAAGTAGAACCAAAACAACACGCATAACAAACAAAAACGACGTGAAAAAATAAGAGCATGTACATCGCGGCCACCGTATGCCGCTTAAACGGGATAAGAACAACGAAATAATAAATCAAGCCATAGGCTCCCCCGCCGGCATCGGAAACCAAATACATCGTTCGGTAAATACTCCAACCAACCCGTCATGTCGTCCTCCAGCTGGTTCAAATTAACATTCTCGCTCTCGCAGAAAATACCAGTCCGTACCCCGAAACCCCGGATCACCCAGCGGTGGACCTTGAAGGTCCATCGGCGCAGTACTAACCGGAGCTCCGTGCCACCATGACGTAAGCGCTGGGCGTCTGATCAATACCCGCGAGCTGCTCCGCGACGTAATTCGCGTGCCCTGGCATCGGATCGCCCATCCCTGCTGTTGCGTCGTCGCAGGCGGCGCGGGACTTGGTGGTTATTCGTGCTAACGATCGACGCGTTCCGCGTCCGGGCGATACGGGTTCCTCATCCTCCGCCCCGGAATGCTGACTCCGTTCATCAGGCATGGACTGCGGAATATTCTGCGGCGGAGGCTGCGGTAAACTCTGCGGTCCGGCAGACTACGATTCCTCGGCGTCGCACCAGTACCACCGGGACCGCCGCTCATCATCTGCAAATCGGACTGCGGCGCCTGGTACATAAACGTCAAATGGCTGTTGGGCGAATTCGTCGTGCCAGCAAGCGACCACGCGAACGCTTCCGTCGACGGCGACCACTGCCACTGTCCCGGCGTGAACGGGAAGTACGATTCCGGCCCTTGTAACGAAGCCGGGTGCTGCGGCGCGGAACTGGGCTGGAAGCGAAGTAGCCGCCCTTCGAGAAGCTGCCGAAGGAATTGTCGCGTATTCTAGAGCTCGGCGGGCCGCGGCGATGGAGCTCGCCATGGAGTCACGCGCAGCGCGCCCAATTTCCAGCGGCACGATGTCGTCGTCCGGAGCGACGCCATCGATGGGTGGGAATCCCGGTTTCCGCTTGGTAAGTCGATGCTCTGCGGACCAGACCCGGTGAGCCCTTTCTTGAACCAGTGCGCGAGCCGTGTGGGCTGTCGTCGAACAAGCTGGCACGGCTGAGGTGCTTCCACTTGCCCCATGCTTCCTTGTACCTTGATGCCTCCTGCATCTCATCCGCCGTGTACAACAGCGGATCGACAATGCCCTTCGCTTTCTGATCCATGACGGTGATTATGTAGCGCACGCCTTGCCAGTACTTCTCCAGGTTCTTTATCGAGCTGTAGCATTGTTGATAATTCGTGTTGGCAGCGGCATAAAGTAGCGATAATTGATTAGCACCTGGCGGCTCGCCACCGCTAAAGCTACCGAATACGGACTGAACGCGATGACGACGCAATGGCGGTTCTTGCGAGTTGGGTCCTGTTGCGGCGGTGGCGGCGGTGGCGGCGGCAGTTCGCCAGAAGGCATGGCCTCTTTCTCTCCATCAAGAACGCAGACGCAGCAATAAAGATCGGTTGCGACACCAAGGCACAGCGATCAACGCATCGGACATATCAGCTCCGTGAAAGCCAAGATATCGCTGATCGTCTTTGCCGAACTCATGGCAAGTTCGTCATCGCCTTTAGCGGAAGAAAGCCCGCCGAGTGAACTGAAAGACGCAATGCTTGCGCGGTGCAGATTTAAATGATCATTCTCGCGAGGAATACCCAGCGACATTGGCTGCCCTTCGCCTTCTATGTATCCGCGCAACAAGGTCGGTCGGTGTAGCAGAACTATCAAAGTATGGAACCAGGCGTGTAACAGGATGAAGACGCTGGCCTCGCCTCTCGCGACATACTTTTGGAAGTTGTTGACGTTGAAGTGCATATTGGGACTGAGTTCGTGTATATCTTCGTTAACTCCATTTCCAGGCCAGCCAGTTTTGCGAAGGGTCTTTTCCGGACATCGAAGAGCGGGAATACGACAGGCCGGCGGCGGAGACGGCCATGGATAACGGTGTAGATACTTGCGTAACGTCGTGATCTGCAGGGGCAGGTGAGTTGAGAGCGTTCGCGACAATGGTGGCAGGTTTTATATGGTTGAGTACGTCGGTAACGCGGCCGTACAGATGGATAACGCGGATCAGCGCAGGATATGCCGGAGGAAACTCCTCAGCGTCCAACTCCTGATCGACGCTCGGGTCCGCCGGCGCCGAAGTTACTCCCTGACTCCGGGCAGAATTCAAGGTTTTCATACTACCCGGCGGTGCAGGGGTTCTTTCGAAATCCTCGCCGCCGTCGCTGCATCGTTGTAGTCGTCCTCCAGACCGGGAAAAGGTATTTCGATATCCTTGTCACGTAAGCTGACCGCACGACGGTCCCGCTTGCAATAACCTATCCAAGAAAAACACTGCCCAAAATGTTCCAAACGCAGCTTTATCGCCCATACCTCCTTTTCAGACCCAATCCTGCGCCATACGGATCGCTATTCCAAGATACATCCACAGCGCAGAGTCTCTCCCGCGCCGAATTCTACCCAGCACATCATCAGGCAGGCTTGGACAGTAGCTAGCGTGGAGCTGTGAGCAGATTTCCAAGCTGCGCCTTGACGCGACCGGCGTAATGGTCTACCTTCGCCATCATGACCGGGGATAGGGATGTCAATCCTTCATCTTTCGGGCCGAGATTGGCTACGGCGTCCTCAGGCATTTGTCCGAACCGGATAGCGATGGCGCACATTCCGTCAACTAGCATAGTGCTGACATGCCGGTTCTCGACCTCCGCTTAAATTCCTCCTTGTTGTAGAAGGGAAGTGGCACCGACGTAAAAGAAGAAAGTATCGATCATGTCGAATATGAGCTGCGGTATAGGTTCGGAGCCCTCCGGGTTGTAAAGCGGTAGCTTCGATGCTTCTTTGGCGGCCAGAGCTCGGACATCCCGTCTGAAAAATTAATTGTGGCAAAAAAACAAAAAAAAAAGTGCCGAAAATTAGCAATTTCAAAAGAACGACGTAAATAAAATTAAAAAGGTCGGCGATACCTTTCATACTCGTTGAAATATCGTCGACCAATGCTTTCGAGAGGCGTTTGCCGGCGCTCTCCGCCTCCTGCATGTGGGGGTTTTTGTACGCGATGGAATTGCGCTGGATCGAAACTACCATCTGCTTGAAACCGGGGGCGATTGCGGTAGGGCCGAAGTATCTGAAGTACGGGACCTTGTACATTGTCTTGCGTCTGCTCTTCGAGTCGTTACCCCTGGAGCCGGGAGGTTTTCTTTCGGGTGGGGCGGATCCTACGGAAAAATTAATTTTACCGTCCATACAAAAAAAAATACTAATAATAATTCCAGATCCTTCTTTTGCGCGGGGAGGAATTTCGTACTACTCTTTTCAATGTCCGCTCTACCGTGATCTCCATCTTCTCTCTTTACTTGCTGATGGAGCATATGCTGTTGCTGTGTTTGTTGCTGGTGGTGATGATGTTGCTGATGGTGCTGTTGTTGCTGGTGGTGTTGCTGGTGGGGCTGCGGCGGTGGTGGTAAGGGATTCTGAAAACCGACGCCGTTGTACCTCGTCGCAATGCTCCTTTGTATGGGCGGCTGCATCATCTGCGGGTTGTAACCACCTCCGCCGCCCCCGCTGTGGGGATCGTACCCGCTCGCCGGCGGTGTGTTCTTCGGTACGTGCATCGGCCCCGACCGCGGCGCGGAATTCCGATCGTCGTGGTGGTCCATGGACGCTACCGAGGGGGCATCGCCCATCGTGTTCGAGTCGTCCTCCGCCGAACCCCCGTCGGAGCCCTGCTGGTCGTCGTCGTGGCTGGCGTTGGAGCTGCTCTGGTTCTTGTTGTCCTTGGACGCGTTCGAGTAGCCGAGGCAGACGTGCCCGTTCTTCACGCACGTCGCGCAGGCTGGCCTCTCCCCGAGCACCGCGTCTTCCGCTTACGGCATGTGTTGCACCTGCAATTCAAAGTGAGCCATTTCGGGCTCGTCGATTAGTTCTCTACATAATCCGGACAAAAAGCAAAAGGGGAATGATTGGTAAGCTTACGCAGCGGTCACACGGCGCCTTTTTGCCGGGGGACCATCGCTGGAGACGAAGCGGATCTGTTTCGGAGGAGGCAGGTAATTGTGCATTTCGTATCCCGACATCGTGTCGAAGGGACGAAAGGATGGCGCTGTCGTCGAGATCGTCGATGGCGATGTCGATGTCGATGGCGATGTCAGATAGCGAGGCTGTCAAGCGGTGTCTTCTGCTTTTGTACGGATCGAGGAGGCGGGACGAGCCGATATCGAACGAGGAAAGAAAATAATGCACAAAGGGAGGATTCAGTTTTTGTGTGGGAAGAGAGGGGATGAAAAGGGAAGGAGGAAAGCCCCAGTTTTTATTTTATTTTTATTTTCTTATTTCGCGGAGAATTTTTTTTTGTGAAACTCCCACGATTTATAAAAATAAATAAAATAAAATAAAATAAAAAATAGAAAATCAAAACTCTTCCTCTGTGACAAATATTCCAGAACGAAAATGAATCGCTCATATACATGTAAAGTAATAGTCCCTTCAATTCTGCTTCTTTCAAGTAGGTGGTCGGGAGTTATAGGGATTTAAGAGAATATTCATCAACGAAATAGGTAAACGTCGAAGCGCTGATAAAAAAGGAATGATTAGCTAGTATTTGAGACCCCTGGGGAAGATTAAGATTTGAATAAATAAGCAAGACAGTTGAGAAAAAAAGGTCTCGGTAGTTGAAGAACCGGTGGGAATATATATGGAAGTCTCAAGATCTATTTGAGTTCTAACCCGAACCAAGAAAAGATCACTGATATTTAAAAAGCAAGTCCGGGGCTTGTGTCCAAATACCAATAACAGCACAAGAAATATCAACGGAAAAAAAAAGAAAGAGTAATAATAGAAGGCAAACGGGTAAAATGCTTTTGATAATAATAAACAAATATTTCCTATAATACCGGAAGAATAGCGGAGGAGAAACAGAATAAAATTGAACAGAGAGAAGGCAGAAGAGGGGAAAAGGAAAATATATTATTATTATTTCTTTCGCCAGGTTCGTATCTGAGATCTGCACGCTGTCTAATTGATCGTACCAGAAAGATACGTACCCTTGCGCCTTAATCCCCGAAGTATAAGAAATAGAGTAACCAAAAAAAAAAAAAAAGAAAAAAAAAAAAAAGACAAGTTAATTATATTAAAAAAAAAGGGAAAAAAAAAGTGACGCTTACCTAATGATCGTTCAGACCTTGTTTTTGATGGCCAAAAGAAACGGCTGAATGGAAAAAACCAGAAAGAGTGTCGTTTAGGCACGGCAAACGGCACAGTTGGGTCACTTGGGTGTGGAGATTAGTCGAGAGAGTAGCCTGAATTTGGGGAAGATCGCAGCCTGAAAATAACGGAGAACCACAATGATGGATAGGAAAAAAAAAAAAAAAAAAACAATCAACTGCAGAGGAGAAAAAACTCTATCGTTTCTTCGTTTGGGTCCTCCTGTCGAAGGTTCCCGTTGGAATAATTCCACTAGTCGCTTATAGTTCTTCCTATCAAACTTGCAGGACGAAATGTGCGTGTGAAGGGGCGCTCTGAATACTCTGTATATTTATTCAGTATTGTGCTGCAGCTATATACTGTATATTCGCCGGCGTATTGTGCGATGGAAATAGCGATAACTGGCTGGATGTGAGGTTGTACTTTTGGAGAAGAAGAAAAAAAAGTATGCGTGAGTGCAGCAGTGATCAATCGATCTACTTATTCACGCCCTTCGCGCAGAAAAAAACGATACAAGAAGAAAAGAAACTGTGGGTTTCCCGACGATGACGAAGGAGAAAAAATAGCGTGGAAAATACAGTGTGATCAACTGCTTAAAGTAAAAAGGAAGAAAATTTTTTAGAGATAAAATAAAACCTTCATAGAAGAACCTAAAATTCCACTCAAGGTCTGACAGTCTAGTCAATGGACTGAGCTGGTAGAGAGAGTTCAGGACGTCTTTGCCCTATGATTAGATGATGTCTCGTTTCGCTCGCTTGTTCGATAGAGAGTAAACTTTCCAAGTTTGTTTTTTGACTCGCGGACACCGACGGAGGCTCGAGGGGGACTGAGAGGTTCCAGACCGGGCGATCGCCGTGAAGGTGTGCGTCTTCCAGTCTCCACAAAATAAAAGCATAAAAGCAAGACAGATAGTGGGGGTTTCTGCTGATACCGCCTGTTATATATAAAGTAAGAAAAGTATCTGCAGACTGCACCGGCTGTTTCCTTCTCGTTTCCAGGTTTTCGGACAGATGTCTCCTGCGCGCCCTCTTTTTTTTTTTTTTGTTTTTTTTTTTTTACTTCTTCCCTCCCTTTTCCACTTCTTTGGAATTTTATATCTCTTTATAACATTTTTTGACAGTCGCTCTTTTTGACGTTAGCGATCAGGCAGGCATGGATCGGTCGGGCAATCTATATTTACATATATAACTTAGCTCTGATATATATAACAAGATTGCATCCCACATTCCACGCTTTGCGCGCCTTGAAAGTTGAAACTCCGGAGCTGGCACTAGAAAGAGTAGAAACAAGGAGAAAATAACAATAAAATATAATAACAAAGAGTAATATAAGTAATCAGCACTGGGTCTCTCTGGGTTTTTCTGTTTCGTTTCGAAATTTTTGTCGACAGGGAAGACAGATAGGACCCCCATGAAAAAATCCACCAGTATAAGATAAAAAAAAAAAGAAAGGGACATGATCTTGCAGATCAATGTCTTTCCATGACACCACGCGTGCGATCACTTTGGAAATCTGGGTAAAAAAGTAAATCATCTGTATGTATCATTTTAATACGGGTTCTGTGGCGTAAAGCAAAGTGCTGTCTTACTTACCTGGTACTTGCCGGGCGGAGACTGTCCCACGCTCCCAAAAGTTCAAAAACGCCGCCGCCAGTTAGCGTGGAGAAGGGAACGAAAAATTTTTTCTTCCCAGGCCCAAGCCACCGTGAATCCGTGATTGCCCAACCGCCAGTTGACTTAGCCCCACACTGAAGCCAATTTCATCTTTTTCGCAATTTCACCAACGAGAGGTGAAGCAATCTCCTCGCTTGGTAGCCTTAACCAAGATCTCCCCGAAGTTATCCTAGATGGACTAAGATAGATCCAGTAATGTCGTCCGGAGGGGCCGTATAAAAGTGCAGATTTTATTTTTATTTTGTTTTTTGGGAACCAAAAAAAAAAACTGTGCCCTGGCGTGGGAGACAAGAGAAGATGAGAAGAGGGAGAGATAGGGGAGATACGATCGATCGGAAAGGCGGATATGTATGAGATTGGATGAACCGTTTCTGATAGATTGACGTGATAGTGATGAAAAAAAGAAAAGAAGGGACGGTGATGACGATGGTGAGCGGTGAGGAGGATAAGATATATTTTGTTTTTTGTACGAGGAAATTTGTTTATCACCTTCTCTGGTGCCCAAGAAAAATAATAAAATGTGAATTTCTTTTGTGGGTCAAAAAAATAAAAAAAGAAATAATAAAAATCGTGAGGCTGGTGAGGGGGATGGCCGTGTGGCGTTTGTGGCGAGTGAGAGATTTAACGATCACGTGTGATTGACATCCGTTTTAGGAAAGACTACTGCACGACACGTCAGAGATGAAGGTTTTTGCTTTGACGTTGGCGTGACAACCGTTGCTATACACACAACACAACAGAAAAAGGAAGTTGAAGCTGCAAGCAAAAAAATCTTTTCTTGCAAATAAATAAATAAATGAGAGAAAAATAAACAAATAGCTACGTACATGTACTAGTAGGCAATAATAATAATAATAATAATAATAATAATAATAATAATAATAATAATAATAATAATATCTTCCTCCTTTAACCCTTTCCCTCTTCCCTCAAGCTTCTTGCCAAAACACTATACATCCCATCACTTCTATTCTCTCTCCTACTCCACCTCAACACAAACCTCCCTCCCCTCTACATCCCGTCTCACGCACTATCGCGAAGGCGTTCGCAATATCCTTGCTCTTTGGAAGAAGCATTTGGACAAATATACATATATCTATGTTTGATCTATTGATATTACTTCTGAGACCCTGCTTGTTTGGCAGAAAGATTACCATTTGCAACGATCTATACCATATTGTTTAATTCATAATAATACTATACTCCTACTGTGATGCCTGGATCATCACGACCTGGGACTCCCTCAAGTCCCTCGCTGTCAGCTCAGCGCTCAGCAAGCACTCCCCCTACCGATATGGGAGACTCCACTGCCATTGAGGCACCCTCAGCTCTGTCCGTGAAGAAGTCGAGCTCACCTCGGTCGGTGACGGCCACGCCGTCGGCAAAGCCGGCGGAGAAGAAAGACACTGGAGACGCCGCGAGCAGTGCGGGAAACGTCGAACCAGAACCCGAGACAACGACAACGGACGTCCCAGACGTCAGCAAGGACATGCTCGCTGACAGCTTCGATGTGGACGCGATCTTCGAGCAGACCGCATCGGAATCTGAATCCATGCTCGGCGGGCTAGACATTCCCGAGTACCAATACAACGGACCGAGGAACTATTCTGACCTGGAAGACCATACTCCCGCGCAGGCAGGTGCTTTTACCGTCTCGAGTGTAGGAACGGCCGGCCTCGACGAGCTCCTGGCAAAGGGCAGCGTCTTGTTCCCCAACTCGATACAAGATTCCCCTACGCCGTCGCCGTTCCGAAAGCCGTAAGGAGAAGGGGCAAATCGGCTATACCTACCGTGCCGGTACTCGAATCCCCTGCACGCGCTAGATCCCTGCAAAGACGCGGTGGACACTCGAGGAACTCTTCGCACTTCAGCACGATGTCTTCTCCGACGCGTAAATCGCCACGGAAGTTCCAACAGCAGGTCCAGGTTAACATTCCGGAACCGTCTCCCTGGTCCTTCTCCACGTGACGCTCCTCCCCTTACCCGTTCAAGGACGCGTTTCTTCCATCCTCGTTTCGCATTTGAGGAAAACGATATCACCAACCGTCGTCGCGCGGGGTCTCCTGCTACCTCACCCCCAAGATGACTACGAGGCCCTGGTTCAGATGATTGCCGAGAATTTGGGCCTCGATGATGAAGCTCCTCCCGCGTTCTGCAAGGCCAAAACCAGAACAGCTGAGGAAGAGGACGCGTCTCATTCCGAGGCTTCCTATCTCTCCGAGAGCGACTATGAGAAGACCGGCAAAGAGTCGATCGATTCTCATTGTCCCGCCTGCCATCGCCGTCGCTTGAAGCCTGAGTACATGCGCAGCGACAGGCCCAAAGAATCCTCAGGATGGAGAAGCCTGACGAGAAGTGGTACACCATCAACATCTTCGCGTCGAACGGGCTTATGCGCGAAGGTGCCTGGCGTCGAAGCTGGGAGGAAATGGAACGCGTTGATGTTGAAGTTATTGCCACACCGGGGCTTGAGGACCTTAGCGAACCTAAAGCTGAGGCTCCTAGTAGTAGGCACGGCTCGTGGAGGAAACGTCACTCCAAGCGCAGCAGACGCCGTCTTTCTCTCGGTGACGCGTATAGTTCTTCGGAATCCGAACAGGAACACGCCCGACGAAGTAAGTCTACGAAGAGCGGCAGACGTTCCAGAAAGGGAACCGGATCGCGATCAATTGCCTCCAGCTTGCCCTCTTCCAAGTCTCCTTTCATCAAGGAAGAGCCTATGAGCGAGCCAGAAGGCGTTCCGGATGGTATCCCGTTGGCTACCAAGTTCGCTCACGTTTCGGACGTCGAGAACGAGAGCGATGGCATGGGTGGCAAGAAGCCCGAGTACGTCAAGATCTGGAACGATGAACCCGCCAGTACCCAGAAAGAGCCTGCTCAGGCCCCGCTTCCCGAGAATCTTAGGGAAGACAGCTGGGTCACCGAGGACGAAAAACTTGGCCCTAAGGAATCCGCCAGTCCTTCCCGCAGGAAAGCCAGCAGACGACCCTTCGTAATGCTGTCATGGAGGATGTTGACTCTGAGGCACTGACTGAAGGCGAGGATGACAAGGAAAATGCTACTCAAGTGACTCCATGAAGGCTGAGGATGGCACAACCTCTAGGCGCGTCTCTGGCATCCACAGGCTCCATCCTAGCTCTCGGCAAGGCAGCGTTGAACTGAAAACGGAAGACCTCGACAACAGCACTTCCGAGTCCAGCCGCAACTCTTCACCGGAGCAGGAACAGCAACCGGAAGTTCAGCCTGAAGTTCAACCCGAACCAGAGCCTGAGAAGAAGGTCGATGAGGAGATTGACGAAGCTCAAAAGCAAATTGAGCGCGAACAAAGCATGGCGGTCGGACTTGCACTAACCAGCGATCGCATGCGTTCACCATCGCCTGTATTCGGGTTCCCAGAAGATGAAGAAGACCCCGAGGAATTCCTTCAAAGTGAAGAACCGTCACGATTCCAGCGCGCCTCCTTATCTCCTGCCCCGGCCGGCAACGAATCCACCTTGTCAACGCCGATTGTTTCTCCCATCGTCTCTCGGAGTCCTTCACTCGATAGGAAGTCGCGCAGGAGTACGGGTAACTTCAGGCCAATGTCAGAGAAAGCGCGCAGCCCAACTCCCGATATCGACCTTTCTGACAGGGAAGCTGAGGACACTGGCGCCGAGAGCAGCCCAAACGCGCGGGGAAGGAACCGGTCCCGCTCTTTCTCCAAGAAAGGTCACCATCCCCCGGCTCCGATGATGAGGACGAAAAGGTCGAAGAGATCCCCCGAACCCAGATGCAGGTCTATATGGATCAATTCAAGGATCTTTATAGCCAGATTGTCAGGACCATCCAAACTACGCCTCTCCCTACCCTCCTTCTCGTTAGCATTCCTGTCGTCTCTCTAGTTGCTTTCAACGTCAACTCGTACATTGCTCAGCGTAACCTCGACCTCGCGCTTAGGGAGTTTAGGCATGCCCACATGCGCCATTCTCTTCCTCCGCAGTTCGTGTCAGCTCCCGCCCGCACGTACGAAAAGGAGGAAGAGGAGGAAGTCTATGCCCCGTGGTACGAGGAACGCCAGCAGCATCGTCGCGAGAAAGAGGAGAAGGAGAAGGAGAAGGAAGTCGAGAAGCAGCCCATCTATGGTGTCGAAGTTGGCGGCCGTTGCGTCCTTCCTGAGAAAGTTGCGGATGCCATTCGCCGCGCAGGCCTGGAGAAGGTTGTTGCCGTCCAAACTGCCTCTGATGACGATGACGATGACGATGACGATGATGATGATGATGATGAACAGCCCGCCGAAAAGGCTGAGGAGAAACCTGCGAACAGCCTGAAACAATCGAGGAGCCAGCACAAATTGAGAAGGTCGAGGAGTCCAGACCGGTGACGCCTCAAAAGGAAGAGGAACGCCCGAAGACTCCTGAGGGACCCTCTAGACCCATTACTCCCAAGGTTTCTGAGGAGCCCCGACCTCATACCCCCGTTGTGGAGTCCAGACCTGCGACACCCTCCGCGAGCTCCAGGCCCAGCAGCCCTAAGCAAGACGAGGAGCAGCCGAGACCAAGCACCCGCAAAGACCAGTTACTCAGGCACCCGAGGAGGCGGAACCTGTACCGGAGATCAAAGAAGAGAAACAGGAAACCTGGACCGACCGCTTCCCTCCTGCTGAGCCTGAAGTAGTTGAGCCAAAGGTCGAAGCTCCTCAAGAGATCATCCATGAAGAGATACCTCACGAAGAGCCAGTACAGCCAGTAGAGGAGCCTGTCAAGATTGTTGCAAGGCCGCGTACCCCTGTCGAACGCCCAAGAACTCCCCACCTTCTCGTGGACAACAACAACAGCGCAACCAACAGAAGGCTCAAACTCCCCGTCGGTACTCCCAAACTCAACAGCAGCGACCTCAGCAGGTAAGGAAGCCGCAGGGAAATGTCCGCCCAAGAACACCTCCTTCCCGTGGTGGCTACGCTCAAGCTCGCCAACAGCAGCAACAGCAGCAGCCGATGCAGAATGGACGCGCTGCCAATCAATACCAGCAGCCTCAGCAACAGCAACGTCAACAGCGCCAGCAAGGAGGCCACCAGGCCCAGCGCCAGGCCCAGCAACCTCAGTATCAAAGCCATGAGAACCGCCCTCAGAGCCGACGTGGATACCAGCCTCAGCAATACCGCCAGCAGGCTCAAAAGCAGCCGCAAGGTAACCACGGTTACCACCAGCAGCAGCAGTACCAACGTCCCGCTCAACCCACCACAACCAACCTCATCAACGCCAGCAACAACAACAACAACAACAACAATACGCCGCACGCCAGCACCAACGATACGAACAAGAAATGGAAGACCACTACGATAGCTACAATGACTATCAAGAGCATCACTATGCGCCTGCGCCTGCCCCGCACGCTCCGCAACCGTCCGTCGAGAGCCATGAACACTTACCGCAGCAGCAGCAGCAGCAGCGCCACGATGCACGACAAGCATCAGGTAATGAAGAACCGGAGCGACCCCAGTTATTCGATGATTCAGTTATTTCAGAGCATGAACAAGCATTATTACGTGAAGACGAATATGTCGAACAAGGCGAGATTATCGAAGATTTTGTCGACGATGAGTTTGTCGAGTTTGTCGAAGATCTCCAACAAACCGACAATGAGTATATCGAGCCAGTCGAACAAGTCCAACATGACGAAGACGATATGGAGTCGCTCCTCCTACCAGTAGAAGACGAACCCCTCCCAGAACCGGAACCAGAACAAGACGCGGAACCGATCCAAGTCGAAGACGTCCCTCTTGATCATGAACAAGACGTTGCTCCTGAGCCTCTCGAGCAACCCGAACTTCCTGAGCAGGAGGCCGACGGAGTCGATAGCGGTGACGAGACCGTCGACGAGTTCATTCCCGAAAATTCGTCCAAGCCAGAAGAACTCGTTTCGTCATCCACAGACTCAGCTCCAGCTCCAGAGGATGCGGAAATTGTCCACCCGCAAGAAACTGATGCCCCTGCACCTGAACCTACACCTGCACCTGTTCCCGAAGTCGCAGATGCGGATGCAGAGATCGATGTTATCCTTCAGCAAATTGATGAACCGACTTTACCCGACAATGATGACATTAATGATAATGATTTAGACTCACTTGCACAGCATGATTTTATTAGCGATGAAATTGTTTTGCCACAAGAAGAAAAAGAAGAGCAAAAAGAAAAACTAGAAGCGGAAGCAGAAGCAGAAGCAGAAAAAGTTGTTGATATTGTTGATATTGTTGTTGATGATATTAGCGAAGAGTCGCAGCATGATACTTACAATACAACGGACACGTTAGCAGCAGCAGATACCTACCACAATAGTAATCCCAGTACGCACATCCCCGGTGCGGAAATGAAGAATAACGTTAATGAAGTGGTCGCAAACGTTAAGCAGGACATCGAGCCGCAGCAGCCGCAGCAAGTGCAGGCGCAGAAGGTGCAGAAGATCCAGCACCAGATAACGCACGATGATATCACGATCGCGCTTTCCGTCAATAAGGGTGACGAGAAAGAGGCCGTGCATCAACAGCAGCAGGTTCCTCATCACATGCCGCAGGTTGTTGTTGCGCAGGCGCAGGTTCAGGATAATGTTGCTGAGGAAGAAGAAGTAATGGCGGAGTTCCCTAAACAGGAAGAACAAGAAGTCATCATGGAGAATGAAACTAAAACTGTTGTCGAAGAAGACGAAGAAAAGGAGGAGATGTCTGCTCCGCCGCAACAGAGCACACGCGAGGAGAGGAGGGAATCCACTACCGCCCGCGAACGCGAGGAGAAGAAGCAGCCTGAGCCTGCACCTGAGCCTGCGCCTGAGCCTGTTCGCGAAGAAGAAAGGCAAGAACAACCTGCGCCTACCCACGAGGAGACTGAACAGTCTACTCCGGAGGAGAAGACCACGGAAGAGCCTGCTGCGCGTCAAGCTGAGGAGATCAAGCCTGAGGTCGCTGAACCTGCTCCGAACACATCGAGAAGGCTGAGGAACCGCAAGCTCCCAAGAAGGAAGCCGAGAATCCCGCTCCTCCCGTAGAAACGGTCGAGAAGGCTGACAAGAAGCCAAAGAAGGAAGCCAAGAAGGACACCACCGCTGAAGTCAAAAAGGAGAAGCGCGTGAAGCAAAAGCGCATCGCGGCGGAGAAGAAGAAAGAAGTCAAGATCGACATTCCCGCTGCTCCTGAGCCTGAGCCTGAGTCCGAGGTCGAGAAGCCCCTGGTTATTAAGGGTGCCATGGAGAAGGACTTCGGCCTCGACTGGCTGAAGGAGCTCAAGGAGGAAGACTTCAACGACGACGAGGACGACGATTACGTCGATGACTACGATGACATGTTTAAGGGGAGAAAGAGGGGTGGGTGGTTCTAGATGGAACCATTCGCTTTTTTTCTTTTCTAATATTTTTTCCTTTCTCTCCGTTCCTTAATCGTCATTTTTCACTTCTACGGTACATATTTCATCAAAACGGTTTTTGGCTTGCGGGAGTTTTTTCCATTTCTATTTACAAGAAAAAAGTGGTTGTTTGTCATTTTCTCGCTCTTTACACGATTCCTACTCTACTTTTAAGGCGTCTTTAATACCTACATTCGCTTTTAATTTCATGATTGTCATTTTCCTTCTCTTCTTTGTTTCCTTTCAACTATACATTCTTCCGCATATTTTAATTTCATAGATAGGGAAAGTTTTCCATGGTGTTATAGACGTTTTCCATTCTTTCTATTCTTCTATGTCTATAGTTTGAACAACCTCTTTTTTTTTCTCCTTATAATTTCTCTCATAAGCATGTCATGTACAGCGAGTCTTGAAACCGAATTTCTTTTGTGTTTGATAGTAGTTTATTTTACGTTAGATGCTTGAAAGTTTAGTCGAAATGGATTTTTACGATGAATTATGATTCTGCAATGTGTTCTAGGTGATTTTGTCGTGAGTTATCAGCAGGGGCATTTGAGAAATTTTAACTTACGCCGCAATATGACGCCAGCGTATTTGTTGTGAAAAGTTGTGGTTTATCGCGGATCTTCGATTGCTTCACTTCCCCTGCATGTCGTTCAGGCTGATGTAATATTCCCCGTTATCATGTATTTGTCTAGTTCTTTATGGTTTGCGCAAAGGGCTTCTGCAAACGCTAGATGGTTCAGTTGGTTTATACGTAGCGTATCGACATTCCACGATGACAGCAGTATTTTCCCCTGTTCTTTGATACTCATAATATAACCTTCGTCTTGTGTGGGTCTTCTTGATGTTATGTAAAGTGCGTTTCAAACTTTTCCCTTTGAGAGAGGTTTTCTTTTGAATATGATGCACCACGAATACCAGAAACGCTGTGAATTTATGGGGGGTTCCGTTAATAATGCTCCATTTTCACCCCACGCCGTCTACACATTTCTTCAGGTAGTTCTGTCGGCGCTTTACGTAAAGGGCTTTACCATTTGATCGGGGAAATTGGTCCCCCTCTTTTTTTTCTTCTCTTCTTTATACTCTGTGCGCGAAGTTACGTTTTTGTTGGGGTTCGGAGGGGAGTACGAAGCTAAGATGGTGTCGCGAATTCTTAAGTGCATCTGAAGTCTATCAGCTCCTTCACTGTCGTGGGTCTTTTTTTGTTGGTTATAATTCTCCAGACCGTTCTTCTCTAGCTCTAGCCAAGGAGAGCGTGATGTTTATACACCTTTCCGAGGCTGTTAGGGAAAGCTATGAACGCGGTTCGCCAGTTTGCACTTCTAAAGGTGTTTATGTATTGAAACTTCTTTTTGACGTGTGGATGTGGCGTGTATGTTGGGAACAATTCGGCAAGCTTAATAGAATAAATCGAGAAGTGCTGTGTTGGTTCTATACACGTTGCATAGAAGAATACGGGATGTAATAATAATAAATATACTGACTTGCGATTTCTTCCTTTCGTTCAAGGACGCAGCCAATTCCGATAAAACGCAGTTTGTTGTTTGTGAAGTATTTCTTTTGTGGCGATATATATGTCGCTAGCCCTTCCTCTCTTTTTTTTGGTTTTTGCAAAGTATGGATATCCGTATCTTCATTGGCGACGCTTTGTTGTTTAGTATCCATAACACGGCCTTTTCCTGATATAGATCTTCCCAATGTTATGTGAAGCGGGTTCAAATCGTTTTCCCTTGACGGGGTTTCCATTGAATATGATCCTGGACAAATGCAAAAAGTTGTGAATTTATGAGACGTCCCTCGCGTGATCGCTTCACTTTCACTCCTATATCGTTTAAACAGTTTTGCATGTGTTCTGCCATCGTCTGCGTAAAAGAGTTTATCATTTGCTCAGCGAGCTTAGCGTTTTCGTTCATCCGAAAATGAAGGTTCCTCCTTTTGTCTATCATTTTTGGTCGAGGTGTGTATATGTCATCCTAGACTGTACTGTCGAGCTTGGGTAATATGTTACCAGGAGACTTCCCAATTCTTTAGTAAGAAAATATGCATTTCGCAGTTGTTCTATTTATATATGTGAAGATGAGATACTCGAGATGAGGAAGTCTGTTGGCGCATCATCAGGGGTTTTATGACCGCTTTTTTTCACGGTTTCAAATTTTCATATATAAGGACCAGATGCTCTATCGGAGAATAAGTCTTTTCGAACGTTATGGCGGTAACTTCATCTTTCTCTCGCTAGAACCTTTGTAAAAATAAATAAATAAATAAATAAAAGAAAAATACTAGTATCCTAAAAAGTATTACTTTTAATATCCTTGAGGTTTTGGAGGGTTGGAACAGTGCTAAGCGTTTTCCTTATAATACTTCTTCAAGGTTGAAACCTATTCTTCGAGTTCCCAGTCTGAATCCTAGATGATAATTATCTTAAGTGAGCGGGAATGGGAATTTTGACACAGACTTCTGATGGAGATTCCTTTTGATTATGACGAGCACGAATTTCTCATTGGTCTACCTCGATTATATCACAACGCTAGCTATGCCGGGTGACTTCGCGGGTAAACAGGTCCCTAAATTGAGCCTGGGGAACTCGGTTACCAGCGTACGCATAGCATTTTTAATTCACTAAATGAGCTTCGTATCGTGGACTAGAAGCTTTTCTGCTGCCACGACCACTCGTCTTCTTTCATTATGAATTAATCATTAAGCTTCAGTAACAAAAGCGACCAATAAACCAATTCCCGAGGTGTTTTATCAGCGCATTGTTTGCACCAGAATCGCACTGCAATTAAAATCGATGCTAGTTATCAATGATACGGGGATGCTTTTGTATCACTGGGCGATAGTCTTCCGACTCTCATGGAAATTTGAATATACTAGCAAGCTTAAGCCAAAGCTCTTTCTGGGCCCTAGAATGCCAACTTACGAATTTAAGAATCAGAGATCCTTGGATATCCGAAATTTTTGATATCGATGTTCGTCCCCATGAATGGGTTATGTTTTGCGTTTTTGTATCTGCAATTTCCTTTCTCCTAATCGGAGCCTTCACTTCTAGAGGGGAATATTGCAGAGCAAGGTATACGACGATACATCACCAAATCCTTGCATCCACTTGCGAAAGTGAATCGAATATGAAGCGTTCGAGAATAATTTTGGTAAAATATTGCATGGCATCTTTTAGTATGAATTTGTTGGAGATTCTTTAGATCGTTAATTTTCAGATTTTGCTATCCTCATCGGCTCTCATTTTGCAGATGTTACAGTAACTAGCCTAGCGGTTTAAGCTTTTCTGTTATATGAACCTTCTCTTGTTTTCAAAATATCAATTCTATTTGCAATTGTCCAAGTGAATGTAGAATTTAAGTCTGGAGCAATAGATTTTAGCTTATCTTGGGTTCCACGAACTTTGGCACCCACATCAACCGTATCTTGCTATACTGGCGAATACAATGCTTTCAATCACAAGGCCCATTTATACCTCGTAGATTGAGCCAAGTCATGAGAACCCCAGACTGCCGTTATGATAGGTGAGCTTTGGCGAATTAAGCTATTGCTACCAGGTATTGCTGCGTTTGAATCACGCCGATAGGATTTTAGGCTACGGTCTCGACGACTATGAGACGGTGTGGGAGGTAGAGATGTTTCCGCAGTCAGAATCGAGGAATTGATTGCGTCAAACATGCCAAAATATATCGACTTCGATTTTCAAATTACTAATACAGGGAGGCATCTATCGGAAGATTGGTAGTTAAGTGTGTTGACCAATAGTGTATATATAGAGCTCTCAAATGCTAACGGTTTCCTTAAATTCATATGTTGACCGAATATTCCCTGCTGAATACATTCGCAATGGATTTTTGACTGTGTCGATAGCTTATGGGGCGGGAATTGGGGCGAATATTATAATGTCTAGTCTACAATTCCGTGGAATTACGCCGCGGGGACCCAATTCGATATTGAATAGCGAGCTAAGAGTTACGAAACTTACGGGCAGCCGTGGAGAAGAGATGAAAGTTATGTTGTTATCCTTCATCGTGGAATCGTAGACTATAACGTGTAAGGTAAGTTGGCTTAGTGGATCGACTATATCTTGCGAGGTATCGTCGTCGCTGCGTGTTATTGTTATTAACCATTGTGAAATTCTCGAACTTGATATCCGGTGGTCGGCGATTGATCTACGCTTTTAAGAAGTCCTCGTAGGGAATTCTACAGCTGAGAATTGTTCGTTGAACACTGGAAAGCTTTCGAAACTGGATAGGGGAACATCCAAATATACCATCCTCTAATAGCTTCGAGTTCGAAGTGTAGTTTGGATTATGGGTCGACCCTCAAAACATCGTTCCATAGCTCTTCACGACAATGTGTTTTGTTCAAGAACATGGTAGCGGCTTTTGTATCATGGGTAGAAATCGGAGCTCTAAGGCTATGAGTCCTGGAAAGGTACAGAGGGGTATGTCCGGCTGTTAGCTGTGTATCATCGTGGCTACGGTTCTACAGAGTTTTTATCCGAAGACGGGCTTTGCTGAGATCACCCTATAGTCTTCAGTTGGCAGCTACACTATATGTGTCAATCTGCGCGTTCGGTAAAGTCTATTCGGAATTCTCGAAAGCTATGAGAAGCACGGAGAGGCTGCGAAATACTAAAGTACTTCCAGGCTCGAGGTTTGTAAATATACAGCTCTAATATTAAATGACCCCGCCGTATCTGGAGCCTCTTTGCGGATAGATATCGACGCAACTATATAACGATGCGGGAAGGGCTAAGATCGGCTGTTTCGCCTCTTATTTGCTGAATATTATTTGGGGTCCTTAATAACACTATAGCGACAGCCTTAATAAATCCATCGAGTCTAGCGTGATTTTGATGTTATAATTGATAATTTGGTGTTTATTATTATTGCTGTTGTTGTTTCAAGTTTGTTGGGTCACGTAGAAATGCAAAGTAACTTCAGAGAATATCCAAAAAAAAGAAAATGGAAGAGCTTCCGCTAATAAATCAGCATGCACCTCTCTACGACAAAAGTACTGCAAAGATTGATAATTGGCATTATACAGAAGTATACCGAAATTGATCGTTTTGCCTGTCGAGCATTCTAGTAATACTGTGCCTAACAACTGCTTCCGGGAGCTCCTTTTTGTTTTTGAGCGTTTTATCAGATCTAGCTTTCAGAGAGCCCGAGGCACCAAAAAAAAAAAAAAACGCCGTAAATTTTCTGAAATATATTGTCACCCTCATCTAAATTCGTTAATAAGTCATTTTAACGTCTTCAATGTGCATATAACGACTTATCTCCTCTTGTGCGATCCATTTCCTTGATCGCCCCCCCTTTTTTTTTCCCTTTCTTACTATCGCGAGTTTCATGTTCTCAAGTTCGTTTGTTTCGACTCCTGCACGAAGCGAGCTGGTGCAGGCGCCGCCAATACGGCACCCACACGCGCACAACGGTGGCGTTCGGCTGGCTTGGCTAGGAGCCGAACCAATCGTCAAGTCCGTAGAAGCAAGGTAACCGTTAGTGGTTGATGGACGTTTCAGCCCTCTTATCTCTAGGCCTCAATATCACAAAGCAGTCGAGACGTGATGAGAGGCAATTTCTCTGAAGTTTTTTAGACAATATCAAAAGGCGACATATAATGAATAGGGTCTATAGATCTATAATCTGCTTCCGAATATAATGGTTTATGAAATGAGTCTTCCCCATTAGAGGCTGCAATTGCGCCCGCGCAAATAGCGGGGACAAATTCGGCCTCGATTCCGACCGTCTTCGAAGTCACAGGAGAGTTGTTCTCGGCGCTAGATCCTGAAACCACCGGGATATCTGGGGAAGGAAAAAAGGACATACTCTAAAAAGCCCTACCGCAGCGGAACCTTACGGCAAGAAAAACAACCATGTTTCGTTTCATCCGAAAGTTGTTAAAGATGTTCTCCACGTTTCCCAAATAAAAACATCACAGAAGATGAGACTCCGGGTCAATTAAGGACATGTAATTATCTGGCAAGGGTTGGCAGTTTCTAAAATTATCCCACGTTTCTTTTCTTTTCTTTTCTTTTTTTTTTTGGTTCCTGAATGTCACGAGTGTATCTAAGCTCTGACTCCCGCGGAAGCGAGCGAAGGAAAAGCTATGACAACGGGAAAGAAAAGAATCTTGCCCCGCACCCTCATCGATAGGCGGCATCTTATCGATGTCGTGATCCTAACTACTAATAAGCAGAGATACACGAGGTATTACTTACAAAGCACTGCAGGACAGGAGATGGTGTGACAAGGGGAAACCAACTACTTTCCATACAAGAGGAAGTGGGAACTCAAATCCGGATGTTAGCTCTGTGGAGAGGGGCGTAAGAGCTCGGATAAGAGCTCCCCCAGGAAATTTCACCTATAGCTCTTAGAAAGCAATTGACAGTCCTTGTTTTATTTTTGGAAGCCACTCCCCGCTCACGTTTTCTGTTCTTCGGTTCGTTTCCGTTTGGCTGGGATTTTCGACTGTTGTGGGATGACCTTAAACGTTTTCGGCTAGGCTTCTTCCCGTTCAGTTCCAGGGAGCCGCTTTTCTTCTTCCCCCTCATTATAACGTTTCCAATGCTTCTATTTTTTGCACAGACCATGTTCAACCATCTCCTCGTCGAGCTCTTCTCGATCTGTCTTCCTTGTCCAGGAGTAAGCCACGTTTTCCCGGGCAGTCCTCCTTGGGCTCTAGATCGAGGAAAAGTATCCTCTCGCGGGTTTTCTACGAGGGTTCTACATCGTCGCGTTGTCTCGCTAATTATTGTCATGCATATGCAGGACGCTGACAGAGCCAGTAACAATCGCAGAAAACCCCACTCCAGGCACAAAAAAAGGACTTATCAATAATTCCTAACCGTTATCGCGGGGTTTTTTTTTGTACGTTTACTGTCGTTTCAACTCGGTGGATTCATATCACTTAGGGAAAGTTATTCCGGCCCGACAAAAAAAAAAAAGAAAAAAGAATTATTGTGGAATATTCGATATCTGTTCCGTTACGTTACGAGGAGATACGGGATGGGGAATGCGCTTCCAAGGCTACCGTTATTCGGCAAGTGTCATAGGCAAAAAACTGCCGCTATTGTTGAAAAGTCATAATACGTATTGTTAGAGATGTTTATCAGCTTCTCGGGTTTCCAAGACGTCAGCCGTGTACACAGCTGAATCAAAATATAAGGAACAAACACCACAACACCACCGAGCTAGCATGGATATCTCATGAAATAGTATATTATGGCCGCCTGTCCGCGGCGACTATCGATCCTGTTTTCAATTAATTTCCGTTCGTCAGGTTATTATTTTTTTTTTTTTTTTTGGTTAACTTATAGGAAGGAAATCTTTCACTTTTTCCCTTTTTTCTTCTTTTTTCCTTTTTCCTTTTTCTTTTGTTTCTTGGACCCTTGATGGATTTCATGTCCTGCGGGCTGGCATAAGACAAGAAATATCCGGCATTCGTTAAAAAGCCAAAAGGACCCTTCTCTTGATCGAGTTTTAGGATCCTTTCCCATCGTTCAATTCCTTTTGTGAATATCGGAAATTATATATAAATACTTAAGTATAAGTTATTTTTCCAATTTCTTTTGTCCGACCAGCTGGACTGAGAGTAAGGTGTCATTAATCCTTTCACTTCCTAGCGAAATGGAACCCGCGCTAAAATTTGGGCGGCAGTGTAGATATATATCCCTCTTCGACGTCCTCCGAAAAAAATACGATTCAGTCGTCCATTAACAATAGCTATCGTTCAGAAATGGCTTGGAAATCTACAGCCCAAGATTCTACAATATGTACATGGAAAAGGAAGCCGTCAGCGTATGTTACACGACAATATGAAACTGTTAACTCTATACGCCCATTCACTAACGGAGGTTTCTGATATAGCGACAGATAAGAGCATAGCCTTTATTTCGAATTGGTAATCCTTCTCGCCTACACTATGCTCCCTCCAACGCTCATTGCGGCCGACCAAGGACCGCCGTCGACTTTTAGCACGTTCAAATTCAACGTAACAGACGTCCTTAGCTTCAGCATAAGCTGCCTCGTTATCGGATGTGTATCTACTACTTTTCTCATCTGCCGATACTTCAATAACCTCATTTTCCGGCTCGATGTGGTATTAATGCCGACCCTGACGACCAGCTTCGTGGGTATTGTTAGCTGTCTGTTCAACTTTACCGGTCGGAAAGGAGAAAAGGTTCTGACAGGAAATGCCGCGGTATTGTTGAGCTTCACAATTATCGCCTTCGTCGTCGTTGGGATCACGACGTTCTACGCTTATAGGCAGTTTGCGAGGGTAAAGTACACGGAGAAGTACTCCCGCGTGGTCAGCATGCACCAGTCGAGGTCTTCGTACTCGTGCTGCTCTCTACCATCGACCGCGACGACGAACGAGTATCTGAAGCGGACCAGGGAGAAAAGATCACCGCACCAGAAGAAGCAGTCCACCAGCAGCAAGAAAAACCTTCTCACGGTTATTACGTCTTCTGTAAACCCCGCGAGCCAGAGCACCAGCACTATCGCTACGTTCATGGACAACGGCGACGGCAGCAACAACACAGCGAACAACTATAATAAGACCGATAACATCGCAGCATCTAACACCATACAAGTCAACAACACGACGCAAAAGGGCTCGAATCGCCCTTCCGATGTCCCTACGTCGCCTACTATCCGGACCGCGAATTTCGCGATCTCAGTCCGCGCCCCGAATCCCGCAGCGTGGAAACCTAATGTTACCATTCACTCCAGCAACTCCCACAGCCGCTCGGGAAGTCGCTCGCACTCCCGCAGTAATAGCTCTAGTATATACTCAGCTTCCCAGCCCGATTTACGAAATAACATGCCCGCGCAGGCTAGCGTACCCTGTCCATTCTCCTATAATGGAATGCAACGCATCGTCCACACTCGGCGCGGCGCGGGTTCGAACGCCAGCTACGCTACTTTCCTCCCACCGTCTTCAGCGCCGACGAGTCCGCTACCGGCTATACCGACTGCAGCGCCTCTTTCCCCCGATGATTTCCCGTTACCGGCCGCATACACCGTTTCCTCGCCAAAGACGAAGAGTAAGCACGTCCCCAGCGACGTGCGCTACCTTTTACAAGAAGCAAACGAAGTTCTCATCGGCTTCTCGCACGTACCCGAACCTAAATCCCCGAAACGGTAAAAGCGCAAAATACACAGAATCACCTATCGCTCGGACCGTCGAATTTCCAATCGCGATGCGGATCGCCGCACCCGCGGGCTTTCCTGCCGCAGTTACAGCTTCCGCCGACGGAGACGCCGTCACTGCAGAGCCAGTCGATGTTTTTGGGAGAGTTGTACGATTGTTATAAGTACGACGAGGAGGAGCATTCGTCCGAATTCCGGGGATTGCAGCTGTCGCAGTTGGACTTGACGGATTTGGATGGGGTGTTAGGGATAGCATCGTCAGTAGCGGGAGCGCGAGTCAGTCGAGACGGAGTAGAAAGGGTAGCCTCGGGAATGGAGAGGTTAACATGAGGGATCAGGATAGGAATTACAACGGGGTCTACATATAATCTCAAAGTTACGCGCGCGACAGACTTAACATTCATACATTCATTTAATATCTATTACGAGTTTTTGGGCAAACACGGGAGAAACATGAAGGCATATATTCTGGAGTTTTTTTAGCATTAGCATTAGGCATATCTACGCTTAGCGTCCACTCATTCTTCTATTTCCTTAATACGATAATATAACGAATCTCATTCTCTACAATTTCAAAGGCTACGAATTCGGTTTGATGCTATTTCTAGATTGGTACAATGAATCTTCAGCTTCCGTTGAGCCTCTCCCAATTTTTTGTTCGTGATCTAAGACAAGTTGCCGGGTTTCATCCTAACTATCCCACCACTTCCCTCGCCTCAGCTGGCCCGACACTTGACGGCCTTGGTGAGCCGCAATTCCACTGGCGGCTTCGGGGAATTATATACTTTAATATTGGATATTCACCTTCCGTGATACCATGATATCATATCTTTTCAACTTCTTATATGATGGATAGCTTTCAGTCTTTCACACGGCTTATTCATGCGCTTTTACGAATTCGCAAAGACCCTTTTATGATTTGATTTTATTAAAATCAGCTAGAGATAATTTATGTTTCGTGGATGGAAGTTTCACGTAAGACAAGTGAGAATCTGTCGCATAGTGGATCCTGCTGATTTCGGAGGGTAGCTTATGTAGGGATCGTAGAGCCACCGTTTTACTTCGTGAGTGAAACTCGATGAAAAAGTTTCCGGAAAAGTAGACGTATAGTGCGAAATATCTATTGAGGTTTACGAGCAAGAAATTGTATCGCGAGTATCGCCTGTCGGAGTTAACCTTTTGCTCTAAGGTTTATGCAAATTACTCATTTATGAACGGGCAGCCTTGTTATTGTGGAAAATATTCAAACGCTATACTCTCCTAATTACCGTACTCAATACTATACGATACGGCAAGCGCACTGTGTCGACAGTTGGTTACGTGAAGCTTGAGAGTGGAGGTATCGGACCTCTGGCCTCGTTCATTAGGATAGAAGTTGCTACCTGTCCTAGTGGCGCCGAATACTCAGTTTTCGGGAAAATTTTATCAAGTGAACTCTACAGGCCGCGTGATATGACATGAGGGTATTAGGGACCCGGCTTATGGCTAGTTACGCACGATGATGAATTAGTGGGAAAGCGAACCATTAGACTCCGGACCGATACGGAATCCCGAATGATATGTCCGAAGAAGTATATTGTTCGCAGTGTAGACTACTAATTTATGATTTCCCTGTTCCCGGGGATCAGGCTCTCCCATCGGAGATATAGAAAGACAGGAAGAGAAACATCACGTATCATCGAGGAACGCTTCCTCAAGAGTTTCTATTGATCGTAATGCAGTATTATAGATTATCTTGCAGCTTGAAGAATGAGCGAGCTTCGCTGATTCGTATCAGATGTTGCCGACCACAGTTGAAGCAAGCAAGATACAATGCCCGCTGTTCTTCATAGAGCTTGATTACTGAACATTAGACCGCTGGGTACAACTGCAGAAGTTTTAAGTTCGATCTGAGTTATCGATAAGATATAATTTTCCGGGCCATATTAGGAATATTCATTCGCAATGTAAGGTCTTTTCAGAAACGCGTCGAATGGCGTTATAATACAGGAATGTCCCAGATCTCGGACCGTCATGTTCCTCACACGTCTTTATTCGCTGAAGTTCCGGAGATCATTACCAATTCATACACTTACGATTCTTATTTTCTGCCCTGGTTGAGAATCTTGGTGATCAACAAACAACTCAGCTATATGCCCAGCCCGGTATTTCTATGGCTTGAGCATGGCTACATCTGACATTTAGCATATTGACTTATGCGAAGGGCGTACATGAAGCCGTCGAATCTACTTTATTATTGACATTGATCTACAGAGTTAGATAGACTTGCATGTTATATGCGGGCATGACTCAGTACCTTCAATTCCATCGCGATGAAGATATCTTTTGTGTGAAACGCTGAAGACAAGAGTTTCGCGAAGTTCTTCGCTGTATCTCAAATTCGCAGCACATTTGTACTCTCTATCCTCGTCTTCCTTGACGAAATATTAAATACGATGGGTATACGGCAATTTCAGGAGACAGCGTACTCCGATTTTAACGGTATAAACCGTACGCGGAGGCGTTAGATTTCTCTTTCTAACTAGTCTCTAGCTGGATATGTTGCGTAGGTTAACCAGTTTGGAAATCTCTGTGTTTTTTTTTTTTTAACCGCTGCGTGCGATGTTGAAGAATTCGCATCTAGCACGTCCTAAATTTCGGTCACGTATGAAAAACCTCTACCACTAAGAACAGAATATTCCGATGAAAGAGTTTTCTGTTCGACTACAAGAATTCGATTGCGGAATGTAATACATGGCGTGGCGTAGTTGATTCATCCTGATAGCTGGCTGTAGTCATATTATCGATTATCAGGGAAGGGCAAGTAATGTCATTCCTATGGATCGAAATGGTTTTGATTTTGATCTTTGAATATATAAAGGAGCCCTGTAGGTGAGTGAGGTGGGATCCGATGAGCCTATGTGATACCGTGGGGCTCGGGCGCCAGTATGTCCTGGGGTACCCTGGACTGGTGGTGGTAAGCCGCTCAAGCCTGATTGACGGCAGGCATCTTACTTGTTTATGGTGCTTTCGGATGGCAATAATGTCAACGTTATCAACCTACGCGATTGCACCTTTGACTTTCAAACCTAATGATATTCTTTTTAATGCGAGATTTTTTTTAATGTTTTTGCGTTGTAAGGATAAAACCCTTAGGAGCTATAAGAGGCTGAGTACCTGCTAAGAGTTCAGATAAACTATCCAAAGGTGTTCTGATGATTGATGAATGGAATTCACGCTTCGGTACTGAGATACGACTATACTTCTACATTTGAAGATGCATATACTGGAGGTATAGATGTCTGATACCGGACCATGTGTTGGGGCAGCACTAGTACCCAGGCGCCCAAAATGCTCGAAGCTAGGCGTGCTTATGTTTTGAGCCGGGATTTCACACCGTAGCAGGCGCAGTTATGAACAGGGGTGCAAACACTGCCCTGGCAGGTTATCGCTCTTCAGGTTCGTCGCAATAGGTTTTCCCTCCGCCCTAGTTGTAGAGTGGAAATATTGCCAAGGGTGAGGGACAACTCGATATTAGTTGCTACAATGTGAAGCTAGCCGGAAAAAGTTACGTTCCTTGGAGAGGCCCTCTACTAGAGCTCTTACAGGACTATCTGCTTGGGCTCTTAGTGCTTAAGCTGCACACACGCGCGAGAAGGATTCGTAATTACAACGACGCAACCTGACCGTATGGAATGTCTTTGCTATCGTCTTGGTAATATAGACTCATTCTATATCCTCTTACATCCTTCCTGAGAGACCCAGTATACGATATCGCTTTTAAATCGAACGCAATCTCGGTCTAGTTTCCTCTATCTCGGGTACGCATTTTTTCGGTATTTTAATCTTACTTAGGCTGTCGTATCTCAAATGCGGAATTTGGAAGAAGGTTATGGCGGAAGACCAGGAAGATCGTCCGAAGCGACACGAACTTGACCAGATAATAAATCATAGATTTATGGCACGGTGCTGTTTCTGAATCTCGAAAGTGGTTCGGGGTTATCTAGCAGCTTAGTATTCGCTGACTTACTTATGCAGGGGTTCCGGCGAAGAAGGTCTTTTACAACTTTAATAGTGCTTAACTTGGTTTATAAAAGCAACATCTACATCTACGAGAGCTATTGAAGCAATTTATCCTTTCGCGCCTCGTTAGCGTAATTTCGAAATTACTTTGTGTTGCTGAGAACCTATAAGAAGTACTTAGGACGGTCCAATGTAAGATCTTTAGAGTATGCTTGTTTTTGGGGAATTTACTATTATTCAGTCGCTTAACATCCGAGATAGCGGGACTGATGCCAGCGAGAGCCCTCCCTGGTTGAGCGCTAGATTCCTGCGCCTCTAAAATATTACTGATACTTATATGGCCTCTCCAGAATGATCTCGCAAAATAGTTCGCTGCAGTCTATGAGCTGTTTCGCATGTGAGCACGTGAGAAAACGGTATCATTCTCTTCGTGAGTACAAGCGGCGCCTTCTACACCCCCGTCATAGTATTACGGTAACTTATGAGTTGAAAGTATTGTGAAGGTATACGTATTGCTCTCCACCCAGTATTTTTGGCAACCGGACCAGCGACGTGCTATGTTCCGTGAGCTCATGAGTTCGAAGCACCACTTTTAGGAATTCACAAGTATAGATTCTGGCGAAGTGGTTTAAGCGCCCGACTCTGAGGCTATAATGAGGGAGTTCTCTTACGAGTTGCTTTGAAGTTGGTATCTGCAGGTTTTGTCACAGCATTTAAGAACTTGCCCAGGAACAAGTCTAATTAGGTGCTTTAAGTCATTCTGGAGCGAGTTGGTGTGGCTAAATTGCAAATTGAAAGCTTCAGATGCCTGGCAAATTTGGACGACCAAGTTTTGGACTTCATATTTGATCGGTAACATCTTACCCCTTTTTTTGCCGTCGTCTTCGGCATCTAAATCGCAGGTTGTTACGAAACTAGAGGTTTAATGAGGTCGCTCGGTTCCCCATGTAGAAGCGCCTTCCTACGGGGTGCTCGAACATAAGAGAAAAACTTCGACGATTGTCTTTACTATCGACGAGCGTCCAGTGTTGCAGAGTTGCACATCGTATATAGCACCTCCATACTACGAACTGAATTTCACTTTATCTCCTTTTCTCATCTAGCTTATTCCGTCGGAGTCACCGAGTGTTTTACGTGAACGTGACGTCAGTAAGGTTGCTTGACTGTTTATCTAATTAGATAGACACGGAATTGCGGGATGAAGCTGATTTGCAAAACTACTATGACGAGCCTGGAACGAGCTTCGACGCATTCTCATGTAAAAGGATCTGCATGTCAAATTATGGATCGGGCTTTAATTGGAGTCTAGTTTGGATCTATTTCCTCGTGATATGCGCAGGCGGGTGGTTGTGACGCCGTCTTTTTGTTGAATATCTCTTCGAGTATAGGGTATCAATGGCGTATCAGACTCATGTATCATTTCCCTTCAGTCTCCCCTCCTTATCAAGAAGTCTTTGACACTCAGTCTAAGATATGAGTAAGGGGGTGAAGTTCTATACATGTATTCGTAATTGATTGGTATATATATATATATATATATCTGGTTATTTTGATGTATAAATAAGAGTACACATTCTTGTAGGGTTCCAGTTGAAGGAAGTAGAAATATTGAATTGAACAAAGAGAAGGTCTTTTTTTTTTGCAATTTCGCTTGAAAAAAAAAAGGAAAAGCCAACAGTTGAAAATCAGTTACAAAAGCAGGAACTGGCAACAACCTCACGTCTACTTAACTATTCCTTTGCATACTTCGTATTTAGGATTATCTACCGCATTCTTCCAAGTTTCTAGGCTTTTTCTAACTAATCTCATGCGGAGACTTGATACTCCATCACTTCTGCGCTCACCGGTCTTAATTCGGGTGGTTGTTGAAGGAGACGCGTCTGACGCGTGTCGCTATATCACGTGATAAGAATTAATTAGTCATCCATTTTTAGCCTTTAATTTTTTTTTTTTTTTTTTTTTTTTTTTTGGTGGGCTGCTGTCCGCAAAGGCTTTCCTTTTTTTTTTTTATTTGGCCCACTCGGAACTATTATAGTCAGTCAGTCTTCTCTCTTTCAACCTTTTTTTTTCCTTTTTGTCTCGTCTCATAACAAACAAACAACCGCCATCGTCGTCCCTTTGTTCTCCTTTTCTTTCTTCATCACGAAGACGACGAGGACTTTGTTTATTTTATCATTTTTCATCTTTCTGCGATTCTCCCCTGTGTATGTTTTGTTCGTGCTGTAATTTCCTGTTGATTTTGGATAACGTGTTCAGCAGATTTCGTTCTATTGTTTTTTGAGCAGAGATGACAGAGTAAGCGCCTTCATTCATCCCCTTTTGTCCTTTTGCCCTTTTGCCCTTTTGCCCTTTTGCCCTTTGCCTCTATCCAACACTGTGAGGACGACGGTCTTCCTCCAGTTCTGCTAATCACAGCCATGCGAAAACAGGCCCGTAAAGCAATGGGGCGTGACGCCGCCCATTTCGAATGCCTTGCCGACCGACAGCGAGATCAAAGTCAACAATGAGCTCATCGAAGAGCTGAAAGCGCAGAAGAGTTTCGAAAGTGCCGAGGAGACCCAGCGAAGGTGAGACATGAGCCTGCCCTACGATCACCGTTTCTGGACACAGCTGACACCGAAGGGATGGACAACAGAGTGAAAGTGCTGGGGGAGTTGCAGAAAGTTACGGAGGAATTTGTCAAGCAGGTGTACAGGGCGAAGAGGCAGAGCGATGCTGTTACGAATGCCGCTGGCGGCAAAATATTTACGTACGGAAGTTATCGACTTGGTGTCTTTGCCCCAGGTGAGTGGCGTCCATGCTCTCGTTCCGTTAACGGTCTCGTGGAGTAGCTCATGTTTTCTTTTCGTATAGGCTCCGATATCGACACCCTCGTCGTTGCGCCAAAACTGGTCACGCGAGACGACTTCTTCGAATTCTACCCCCGCTCCTCAATGCCCTGAACAAAGACCCGGAGAAGCCTGTTATCGAGGAACTCACCCCGTGCCCGGCGCCTTCGTCCCGATCATCAAGTTCGTCTACTCTGGCATTTCCATCGATCTGATCTTCGCGCGATTATCGTCCGTCAATTCGGTGCCCCGCGATATGACGTTGGAGGACAAAAACCTGCTGCGCGGCGTCGAGGAAAGGGATCTAAGGAGTTTGAACGGGACGCGCGTTACGGACGAGATCCTTACCCTTGTTCCCGTACAGGGGAATTTCAAGCACGCGCTGCGCGCCATTAAACTTTGGGCTCAAAGTGCGTACTGTCCAGCTTCAATGTGTTTTCATCTTTCTTTTTTTCTTAACTGACATCTTTTAGGGCGATCCGTGTATGGCAACGTGTTTGGATTTCCCGGAGGAGTTGCCTGGGCGATGCTTGTTGCTAGAATATGTCAGTTGTACCCGTCTGCGATCAGCGCTGTTATTGTCAGCAAATTTTTCAGAATCCTGGGACAGTGGAACTGGCCACAGCCCGTCCTCCTCAAAACCATCGAAGACGGACCTCTGAACGTCAGAGTCTGGAACCCGAAGGTAAACCTCCCTCACTTTTCTCTTTACCATACTGCTATGTGCTAACGAACCATTTTATTTTAGCTCTACGTCGGTGATCGCCACCACCTTATGCCCATCATTACCCCGCCTACCCCTCCATGTGCTCCACCCACAACATCACCACATCGACGAAAACGATAATCATCAACGAAATGAAGAAGGCCGCGGAGGTCGTGGACCAGATAATGACGGGAAGGCGGCTTGGAGCGCCCTGTTCCAAAAGCACAGCTTCTTCACGAACGGGTACAAATACTACCTGGCCGTTGTTAGTAGTGCGAGGACGGCTGAGGGCAGTCTCATGTGGTAAGTTTCAGCGTTCTGCAACCATATCAGGAGTATTCTCTGACATCTTCCGATAGGTCTGGTCTCGTTGAATCGAAAATCCGCCATCTCGTAATGAAACTGGAAGTCATCGAGGATATCTCGCTCGCGCACCCGTTCAACAAGAGCTACGACCATGTTTACAAGTGCAAGGACGAAGAGCAGGCTTTCAAAATCGCCCATTGTGAAATGGATCCTAGTGAACTTGACAAGGAACAGGTCGATTCATCGGCCGCTTCCAAGGATGGCGACGACATCAAGGTCTGGACAACTACATATTACATTGGTCTCGAGCTTGTTCCTGGTAAGCGCCCTTCCTCGCTATCCATCATCCTGGTCCATACACAAGGTAGCTAACAAACCGTTACAGGTCGTGCCCAGGTCGATCTTTCGTGCCAACCCAGGAGTTCTACAGCCTGTGCCACAGCTGGAATCGTACGATGAGGAGAACCACTGTGTCAAGACCCGCCTTGTCAGAAAGTTCGTCACGCCACCAACCCCATCTTTGGCAGTTATAAAAGCTAACAAACCCCTAGTTTCCAACTTCCCGATGAAGTTTTCGACTTCGAGAAGGGCGAGGAGAAGCCAGAGAGGAAGGTCGTCGTCAAGACTGTTAAGAAGGTCGTCAAGCGCAAAGCCAGCGATATCAGCGGTGCGAACTCTAATGGAGCGGTCCCGGTCGAGGTGAGTCCCTTCCCTACCGAGACGACGGAGCAGATGAAAAAAAGAATGGATTCGCACCAGATGACAGTACAGATATGAGAAGAAAATGAACACGATCATGAGGACGGAGAGATCAACGTCGACGAGATACAAGAACAAGAAACAATAAGACCTTTATTCTGTATTAAATTGTATTGGTGCGTCGACTGACACATCCTACCTTAACAGGCAACTTCGGCAGACTCGCCTTCGGAAGGCAAGCGCGTCCGACCAAACACTGCGGTCCAGGTTCCGGCGGCTTAGCGTTTCTCCTATAGTTGTGGGTTTTCTTTGCGGAATACTCTTATATATCTTTTCTTTCCTTTTTTTCTTCCTGCATTTTCTTTTCCAGACGCTCAGATGCATTTCTGAATTCCTGGAAAGAATTTCTCCATCACCTATTTTCTCTTTTTCTCCCATAGCATTTGGCATTCTGTTCACAAGCATTCTTTTTCTCCAGCCCTCAGGCCGTCAGCCATCTAATTTCTTGTTTTTCGGACCTTCCGCGGACACTCTCTGGCAGTTCCATTGGTTCCCATACGCGACGCATCTTGGATCGAACGATAATAATATCTATACTTTTTCGAAACTTAAGATCATTCCAAATCTTGTTTTCCACGTTAAAGGTATGCCGGAATAAAAGCCTTTATATTATTCAGGATACTTTAACCAAGAAACAGGAGCACGACGACACCTTTCAACCTCTTCGATATTTCTTATTCGTACGGCCGGTGTTCTTTATATTTATCTTCCTTTTTTATTCTTTGCATTTGTTGCGTTACGCGCTTGTTTTTGTTTTTACTCCCCATTCCCTGGATCGTGAGCAAAGCTTGAGGAGACGTGACTTTTTTCCTGGCCAATGACTTTCTTTTCACAAGACGGCTCGCCATTCTTCGGATATAGATTTTTCTCTAATCTCTTTTTCACGGCGAACAAAAAGTAAGAAAAGCAGAAAAAAAAAAAGACTTGATATTATTACTGGTTATTTCACAAATCTAGAAAGGACAAGGCCAAGACGAAAACGAGACTCAACGGCACCAAATTCTCAGCCGGAACTTGTTCTTTTTCTTTTGACTGCTAACTATACGGGACCCTTGGGATCATTCTTCTACTTTTATATATTCATTAGCTGCCCTTTTCTCTTTACTTTAGGTCCCTCCTAATAATAAATACTTTCTTTTATTTTATACCATTCATCGTTATATATTCTTGGGATCGTTGCTATTTTTTATTGCCACGACGTAACGTAATTCTATATCGTCGAATTCGGTTTTCTCATTTATATTTACTTGCTGGATGTTTTTTTTTATTTATTATGTAGTTTAGTGCCGGTTGCATTCCTTTCTTGTTTATTATCTGGTCGTGGATTTTCCGTAATTGATATAAAATTATTATTATTAGAAAAGATCGATGTGGTGATAAATATGCATTTCCATACGTGGAGAATGTGCAATATCGGCGGTGATGGAGGATGTAAACAGGATATCATTGTCTTCGCTCCGTTTTCAATTTTTTCATTGTTAGTGTATACCTCAGATTGATGGCGAGCAAGTGCGAGTAGTTTCATACTATCGTATCTTCCGCACAACGCCGTACCGTATGGACGGCTTTGAGGCGCAGCCTTCAAATTATCGAGCATGGATGCTCTACCATGTGCAAAGCGGTACCACGATCGTATGTATCCATGTCACATGCGGCGGTGACGACGTTTGAATTATCTGGGGTATAATTCCATGAAAATCCGATATGGGGCGCTACTTCTGGGTAGGGTGAATTAATGTAAGTCGCGTACGGTGATATGCTTTGCTTCCAGACCGAAGTGTTTATGTAGCCGATGCAGGCGGCCCGTATGGAGCGTTGGGTGGGGGATTGAGGGTTGGATTGTTGATATCTGTGAGGCCTATCACTTCGTAATGTCGGGTATACCCAGGAATTCAAGGGCTGGTAGACTATCGTTAGAAGCTGGGTGTACGACGGGTGATTGTCGCTTTAAATATCGAGTGTCGTCGGATGCCTTAAGTGCTGTAGATTATCGATCGGTCTTCTTACCGAATTGTAGCGTATCGAAGAGCGGGGCGGAGGATAGTACTATCGCGCGTTTCGTTTGGCGCAGTGGGTTATCGATTTGCGCCCTCCTCGCTGAGATATAGCGAGGATGAATGTACCATACTATGACTCGGAAAGCCAAACACTGAAATATGAAAAAAAAAGCGACTGCTTTTGCATAGCATGTGTGGTATGTATGTGCAGCTACGGAAGGACAATGGGGTTATGTGTAATGAGCGAAGGTGTTAGACTATGCTCTTGAAGGTGGGGGGTTTGAGTTATAGCTCGGAGGAGCATCTTTTATGCCTTTTCATTGCGTAGATGGTCCACTATATATAGTGGCCTTTACGCGTATCATTCTTATGCGGCGAGTCGATGTTTAGTTTGTCTTTGACTATTGTGAGTAGTATGAGAGGGACAGAGTGAACGACGGTTTAAGCGCAGGAGATTATCGGGTCACTCCAGAAGGAGTAGTATTGCGTAGCCGTTGTGATTCGACACAGTATGATACGCAGACATAGACGCTCATGGAATTATGCAGAAATTCCAGCGATCGTACTTCTCTGGTATGTAATGAAACTAGTACTTGTAGGAGGATAACGAAATATACGTAGCGAGTGAAGGGATTCGACTGTATCTTCCGAGCGATGACGGGGATTTTGATGTTGGCCCCGAGCAGCTTCGAGTATGCTCTTTTCATCGCGTAGATGGGTTTGTTATGCGTGGCAGGCTTCGCACGCATTCTTTCGTATGCTTTGTTGGACGCGAGCTCTTTGATTAACAAATGTGCGTAATTGTAGTGGATAACTTAGGCGCAGTAGATTATCAGTTTTCTCGGAAGTCGATGTAGCGCATTGACTAGGCAGCATATTACAATCCACGAAGTTATATAGAAGCCCGACGGTGATTCCTGAGTATGTCGTCGAACGTGTATATTTGGGAGGATTGCAGGGTGTGGGTGACCAGGAAAACGATTCAAACTATCGTTTTTGAATTATGACGTGGATTTGAGTTATACAGTGAGGCGATCGGGTGTGCTCTTAACATTGAGTGGAAGACCTCGGGGATGTTAGGATATTGGTGGCGGAAAACGACAAACTATAGTTTTTTGAACCGTGTCGTGGGATTGAGTTATCGACGACGGTTGGATGCGCTTTACGATGTGTGAATAGTATCGATTTTACCGGCGGATTTGTACGCTTTTTTTTTTTCGTATACCGCGAGCCGACGCTTGCTTGATCCAATACTAAACGCGTGTGTTATACGGGGAATGAGCGAGCGATGGCTTAAGCGCAGGATATTAGCGATCTTTTCGATGAAACGAACCTACTATCGAGCATGTGTATGAAGTTGAAGATAGTATGGGTTCCATAGAAGCCGCTGTGAACGCCTGATCGACCTTCTATATTATTTAATGAAAAGGATGATCTAGGAGAGTAGCAGAGTATGGGTGGCTGAGAGCGAAGAACTTAATTACGTTTTTGCACCTTGGCGAACATTTGGAAGTTATATATCAGGTGGTCGGGCGCGCTCTCTACACCGTGTGAGTGGTATCAGTTATTGTGCTGTAGGGCTGTACGCATTTTTCATATGCCAAGATTTTGATGATCGGCTGACCTTTATCGAGCAGACGTCTCCAGTGTACGCCGGGTCGAGCGAACGATGCCTTCAGCTTCCTATAATATCGAACTCTTCACAACTGGCATGAGAGCTAGCGCGGAGATTTATCGGACTGCTTTCCGACTGGCTTTAAGTATGAGCACCCGTTTATCCATCTGTGGTATGCGGAGAATGCGGGTGAGTCTGGCAAGCGGGCATATATGACGAAGCTGGAGTTTCTATTCTCTGGCATTTATCTAGCGCAGAGCTTACCTGGCTGTTGAAGGAATACACGCCGGACAGCCACAATTTAAAAAGCGCGAACTACACTTGTATATCACCTCTTCTTTAACACGGTAGATTTTAGGCATATCCGCTGATTAGATTTCCACTAATTGGGGGGACTATGCTTTCTGGTCATTTGACTCCGACGCTTTCATTTCATTGAGGTTTCAGTGGTGAATATGCCATGGCAAATCACCCCTTAAAGGCGCTTGCGATATCCTGTGCCCCGTTACCGCACGATGATTGAATACGTTGGTATGGTAACCGCCTCCAACTTCATCAAAGTTCCTTGTTTGTTCGGCGTAGTTATGTATTCCTGTTGAGCCCTAAGCGCGGAACTGCATCTAGTGAAACAAGCAGCGTCGAAAAATATACAGGAGGTCATAGTCACGGTTTGTACTGTCGCAGTAGAAAAATTCTTGTAATTGTGTGAAAAGACATATGACTGGTGGATCTTCGTCGGAGTATCCTCTTCATGGGTACTGTCAATCCTGGGTGTGTGCCAGTCAGTTCCTTAATTGCGGGCAGGATCGTTCTAGCCTATTCCTTTCGCTTCGTTGACCAACTCCTACGATATCCCTGTGGGCCTTTTTATTCCAGGAAGTCTAACTGTATTGGTGTGAAAGTAGCCTTTATAAGAGATCAAGCCGGGTAGTTATCGCCGACCTTCGAGATTGCAAAGTATACGGTAGCGAAGGAGCAGTCTCGGAAGTTATAGAAAGCAGACTATGGTAGGCGTTTCTATTATCACGCAGTTTGAAGTTTCTTATTTGAGTGAAAAAAAAATCTGTCTGGTAGATTCTAGTCAAAGTAGCTGTCCTTCGTTCATCTTTCAATGTTAAATGGTAATATTTCTAGTGGCCTTCCGTTTCCCGCGATTTCCATCTTTGTCGCAGCTTGAAGTATACAGACTCGAACGTCAACACGGTATGACGACTTCCGTAGTTTTTCAAGGGAATGGTCACTAGACATATTTCTGAAACTTGTTATCTGTGAGAATCTTGTATAATAAAGCCAAATATGCCGCATCATGGTTTCGACTTGAGCCACAAATATTCTTGCACTGGAGGATTCTGTTGTGCTAAAAGCCGCCTTTGAGTCTTTCATTAGAGGCAGTATACATCTTGTGAGCTCGAGCTCTAGCTTGTAAATTATCAAATTTGGCGACGCCGGTGCCGTTGGGTTTCATATGGGTTAATTTAATAGTATAGCACCGGTATAACCAAGCGCCGGACTTTTGAAAATAATGGTAAGAATAGATATACTGGACACGGAAGAACGCTTTGGTAACGGCTAAAGCTACCTTTTCTTAGGAGTTATGCCGGTGTGGTGAGGTTTCTTTTCTCGGAATTCCTACGAGTTTATCTAATGGCAATGTGTTCTCCCCCTCCTCGCGGAGAAGCATTGGGAATCACGGAACTACGATACTCTCATCCATGTCGTTGATTTTACAGTGTAGAGCTTGTATCTACAGGTACGTGTGCTTCTATACGTTTAGTTGCCACGATCCTCGATATCCAAAGGGAGCATACAGTTATCTAAGTGTTAAGAGAAAGCTCGAAGACCTTCTATCCAGTTTTTTTTTTTTTTTTTTAATTTCCTTCTTGCGCATTCGCCGTAGTCCTTGTAACGGCAATAGAATGGTATCGGTGGCTCCGAGGTCGGCCGTGTATCTCGCGGGTTCTCGGTAGTTACTCATCGTAGCGTTGTTACATGATCAGTCAAACCAATGCTTGGAGGATTGAAGTTCGTTCTTGATTACCAGGCTGTCCTAATATTTTTCGAACACCCACAACAAAATTACTTAATATACCGCGCACTGTACACCAGTGACGGTTGCTATTTAATGATGGCATCGAAGGGATTTCGGAGTATGGATATATTATCATGGCAGGGACGAGTTGACGAATGCTAATGTGCTTTTTGAAACAAGCTAACCCATGTTCCATAAATGCCTCAAGCCTCGAAATGTACTCTTTGCAGTATCTTAAGCTCAAGTCGGCATCGATGGGGGCATCTTATCACAAGCCACTCCTTGATCGAATTCCGTAACATATGGCTTCTTCTGACCTCCCTGGAGAATATAGCCTAATGTTTATTGCAAGAAGATCTTCACGTTTGAACCGGCCACAGTGGATATATGAAGTTTGTGGACGCCATGGCTCGATGTTGAAGTAGACGATCAAGTTGCTCTTGCACTTGAGATAGATCTAGTTGCTTCGATAGATGCGAATTTACTCCAGAATGCGAACGAATGAATGTTTGCTTTTGTTCTTGTAATCAGTTTTCTTGCGGAAAGGGCATAGGCCAATAATCGAGATAGTGGAATCCTATTTTTTTGACGCGAGGAAAAATCAGGTGGCCTGGAGACGCTCACAAGAAGGTCATCAGGAGCGTTACTATATATCTCTTCTTTTTATATTTTTGCTTTGGTGGATGTAGTAATGTGGTTGTATGGGGAGAGACCGATGTCTGTGGTAAATAACGGGGGGAATTTATGGACTACATACTGCACACCGAAAAGACATCATTTTCAGCTGTTTTTTTTTTTTTTTAATAAATTTTAGTCCCAATAATAATATTTCCAAGTTTTCCTTTTTATGTACTAGAATTTTGGAAAGTAAGATATAAAACTGGTCATTTATATTATTATCCTATTGTACATAATGCTTCGAATTCTCATTTATCTTGTTTTTTTAGCAGCCAGTCGATTAGTTGACGAGGACTTCGTTACTTATACTTATACGCAATGAATGTTTATATGATTACATTCCAGCTAACAGTGGCCAAATATGAATATAAGATCAGCCAAATATTATATTTACAATAATCAGCTCACATATATAGCCTAATCTGCATTTTACACAGGAGAAAAGTCAACAGCGATTGTTATTCTACTAGGAACAATGTATTTTTTAAGCCTAAATTTATTTTTAAACGCCCTTTAAATAGCCCATGGGCTTATAACAGAATGAAGAACTAGGCGCTAATGAAGCGAGCGGCTTTAAACCTTCATAAAAAGTATTTAGTAGTTTAATATATTAATGTGCATGGGGGAGACGACGAAGAGTTTCGGAGTATTTTGCGAAGCCGCCATAAGATCGTCTATTCCTCTTCCTCCTCTGCCTTTTATTCTTATTTCTTCTTCTTCTTCTTCTTCCTCCTCCTTCTCCTTCTCCTCGTCATCATCTTCGTCTTCCTCTTGCGGGAGATCCGCGGTCAAGTTCCTTAAGTTCCCCTAATCGTAGCTAATTAAGTAGTAGAGGATAAAATATAGTTAAGAAAGATTCTAATTAAATTAGCTCTATTAAGAGATATAAGTTTAGTATTAAGATTATAAACTATTAACTCTATAAGAAAATAATTAACTAGCTATTATTCTATAAAAAACCCTAGTAATTAATAAAAGATAAAAGCTTAGAATATTAAATTATTTACGCTCTAAGATTATATAGATAAGAGAAATTTAACCTTACTTATAAAAGAACTAGTAAGATAATAGTAGATATATTTATAAAATCTCTCTACCTAATAGTATTTAAAAAATATATAAACTTACTAGAACTAAAAAGACGTTTTAAAAACTATTATTTATTATTACTTAAATAAGCTAGAGCTAGCTAGAGTTATTATAATTAAAAAATAAAACCTATCTATAATAGTGTTTACTGTTGGGTCGGGTTTCGGCCGACCCGATTGACCCGACCCTATAATGGGCGGGCCACTGACATTATGGCCGGCCCGAGTCGGTTTTTTTAGACGGGCCAAGGGCCTTGTAACCCGACAAAATATCTTGGCAAAACCGAAAAATTTAGTTTTTGGCGCTCAATTAGGCCAAATTATATTAAAAAAAGAAATTTATTAGTCTATATCTAAATTCCTACTAAACAAACCGCTAAAAACGCCAATAAAATCTAATTATTAACAGCCGCCTAATAGTAATCTCTACAGCCCCGACTTAATCTCTCTAAATCCCTCTTATTATTACTATACTCTCTTAAACCTAGCTCTTACAGACTTTAAAATTCCTAAAAAAAACGGGTTATATAGAAGAGGGAACTATAAAGGTTCCTTTTTATCTATCCCATATAGATCTTAATTATAAAGAGAAAGGTCCTAATTATAAAGAGAAGGTCTTAATTAAAGAGAGAGGCCTTTAAACTTAAAGAATTTTATAAAGTCTAATCTTTTTAAATAGGAAATAGTAGGAAATGTCTTAGAGTAGCTCTTAGGGTAGTTATTAATAATATCTTAAACCTTAATTAACTACGGCGAAGAAAAAATTTAATTCTTTTAACTTTAATATTTTATTATTCGTTTAAACGTTTATAAGCCGAAATCTACCTAAAATTAATAAAATATTATTTAAAAGAAAAGTAAAGTTTAAAGTCTAAAAGAAAGAATCCTTTTCTCTCTATTTCTTTCTTATAATTCTAGCTCTATCGATCTATTTTGTTAGGTAGGCGCGCTAGCGACTAATAGTACGACCGCTACTAGCTGCGGATTACCCCCTATAATTTCCTACCTATTTCCTATCTAAAAAGATAGACTTTATAAAATTCTTAAAGTTTAAAGGCCTCTCTCTTATAATTAAGACCCTCTCTCTTTATAATAAGACCCCTTTCTTTATAACTAAGATCCCTATATATAAAGAAGGTAGCCCCCTTCTATACCCTTTACTCTTAACTCTATATAATTTTTTTATCAATCCTATTATTTTTTACCATTTTTACCTATATTTTTATGCTTTTCTATGTATTTTAGGGTTTCTTAAGAGCAAGTTTAATAGGAGTGTAGTATTAATAAGAGAGACTTAGATTGTCTAAGTAAAAACTATAAAGATTACTTAGTAAATACTATAATACTATTGAGATTCTGTGAGAAGTTGCTTAAAATTTAGTAATTTGTTAGAACTAGACTAACAAAATATTAAAAAAAATACAAAACCTATAAAATATAAAAAAAATATAAAACCAATAAAAAATATAAAAAAAATATTAGTGTCTTGGTATTATGTCATGCTATTTTTAGAAATTTGGTGACCCGATTGACCCGCCCGACCCGCCCGCCGGGTCGGGCCGGGTTAGTAGTAGCGACCCGACGGGCAGCAATGGGCGGGTCAATACCCCTCGGGTCGGCCCGACCCACCCGATGTCAACACTAATCTATAAAGTAAAATAGAATAAAAATTAAAGCTTACTAAGGCTTAATAATAGAAGAGTTAATAAAATATATATTAAAATAAGAGTAGTATTCTCGTTAATAGTATTTATAGATATTTCTTCTTTATCTAATACTATAACCTTAGCGGAGATAGATTAAAAAATATTATTATTTCTCTATCTTTCTTCTTTTTTAACTAAAACTATATTTTACCTTAAAAAGATCGGTTTTTCTATTAAAAGATCTACTAATATCTTTAGAGTAAAGGTTACTAGATTTATTAATCTCTCTTTTTTTAAAAAAATAAAAAGAGTTACTCTTACCGACTAAAAAAGAAGTAGTAAATACCTATCTAATAAAAACGTACGTTAACCCTTTAATAAGGTAAGAACTATCTTTTATAAATAAATCTTTTAATTTATATTATTAAGGATATTACTAATAATAGTAATAGTCCGCTTATTACTAAAGATAACTTCGATAGATTTATTACTAATACTATTAATAATAGAACAAATAGTATTAGACCTTTTCTATTCTTAGGCCTTATAAGGTCGAAAGGGCTAACTATTTATTTAAATACTTTCTTACCCTTTTTTTTTAAAAAATTAATTAAGACTTTTAGCTTTTATAAGTTATAGGGAAAAATTTAGATATAAGTAGTATAAAAAGAGTTATTAAAAGGCTCTAAGAAACCTTAACTAATAAAGGCTCCTCTATTATAACTAATAATTACTTATACTTTTAAAATAGAGCTATAAAGTATTATCTAAAAAGATAAAAAAGCTATATAGTATAGTTAATAGAGCTCTTTAACTCATCGAGGACCTCGCCGACAACGAGCATATCCAGCCCCGTCCCTTGACAAATCTCCAAAACTTTCCTCTAAAATCCTCCGAAGGAGCGTCAGTAACCTCACCTCCATCCTCCAAGGCGATCCCACATCTTAGCAACGACGACGGAGGTCAACAACTCTGTCGTTTCGTCAACCCGCCATTTTCATCAATGAAGCAAGACAAATCCTATAATCCCTCCATTAAGGTTCGCGACGGGTGATCCGCTATCGCCAGAAAGCATTTTCGTGGTTATTGCGCCTTTAAAGGGTTCCGAAAGGGAGTGGTATCTTCCCTCCAGAAGCCTCGCCGTATGCCCCCCACTTGGAAAGTGGGGAAGAAGCAAGTCGTATAGTCTAGGCGGGTTTAATCCAAAGCGAGGATTGATGGAACTAGCAAACTGGGGATTGAGTTCTAACGCTATAATATCGAGCCCCTTAGGAAATATGGGCACAGGCTTGTATTCAGAAACTAAATATGCACCCCCCGCGCTCCGAAACAATCCTCAACAGCTTCCACTCAAAATTGGCATCATTGAGTAGATGTTCGGCTTCTCGAGCTGCGACCGTGCCGACTCTGATGTCCAGCGGTCCGGCTTGCTTGGAACGCGGAAAGCGCCTTGAAGTAAAAAAACAGTGGGCGAGACGGCAAATGCAGTTCCCGTGTTTGATGTGCGATAGTACGTCTCTCTCGCATCGTACTTGTGAGCTGCATCTCTAAATTTGCAATACTATCCGAAATGGTTCGTTACCTCGGAAAACATCCTACACCGTGCCATCTTATTTTTAATATAGCCAAAAGGAACAGCTCGTACAGGATATAATCGGTTGGCGCGCTTTCGTTGTTAGTCCTACGATTATCGATGGTAGAAGCTCCGAGTAACTGATGGGAGTATGTCTTTCCGCTCTATCGTCTCGCATCCTATTCGTGGATAAGTTCATTTGGTCGACGTTGCTTTTTGATACTATGATAATGTCGAAGAGTAGTTATGGGTTTCTCTCAGCTTGACGGTATTTAATGATATAATATTGTGAGAAGGTCTTTATAGAAAGAGACTTGGTGACGAGATACGAACGTCAATATGAGAAGAAGAGCAGTTGAAAATTAATTTGTATAAGTCTTGGATGATCCAAAGTTATGTTTGCAGGGCGCCGCCGTGGGAGGTAGCTCTGCACGGTGTGGAAGGTATCTATTCGACGTTTCGTAGCGTTGGGAATCCTTTGAGTATTCACAAGCTTCTATCACACGGCGTTTACGCTCGTTTTCGTTGAACTAACGCCAGTTTCTAGCTTTAATAAAGCATCAGAAATGAAACCCCTTAATATCTCTATATCGGTCAGTCTTTGCAATTTCAGGAGTAGTGTATGAGTTCCTGGGATATATCATAACGGAGCAGTTCAAAATCAATTATCTGGTTTCCGTTCGGGTGATATTGCTTCCGATTTCACGTCGCTTATGCAATCGATTGTATCTCTGCTTTGAAAACAAAAAAGCGGGGATGGACTTGGATTATCTGATAAAGATTTTCTGCTGTTTTGCTACAGATAAAAACCACCTCGTCTTTTTTTCAACTCCTGAAGAAGGTTCACGACAATGATATACTGAATTCTGCGATACTCCGTAGTTTTTCAACCGGAAATTAGGGTCACATATATGCCCATGTGTCTACCGATGAGTGTACTGACTTTGAAATGATTCCCGCAAGATACCTTATGATGTTTGACGGTGGCGTCCTTTTCCTCTTTGTATATCATGCCTCGGACACACGCTACGCTCGCACCACGCTTTCGGAAAATTATCACTATTCCTCTTCGTCGTCACTATACGAGAATCAAATAATTAAAACGTAGATAATCGTCTGTCGAGGAACCTTCCCCTCTTTTTTACAGAGTAATAAGTAGTTTAGTTATCTTCGTGCCCGCGCACTGAGCGAAGGACGTGGTACCGTCCGCGTAATGCAGTTGACGGATAGTTCTAGAAAAGTATCCCGTACGTGTTTCTTGTGGATATCTGATGAAGTGCCTTAACTATAACCCCTTCTTATTTGCAACGCTTTCTGAGGCTTATAACGACTATCCATCCCTATCAAAACAAGCTAGTTATACGTAGTAGTCATTGTTGCTTCCCCTGTACAATTTAACTTCGCCCGGGTCCTTGACAAATTTCTCTTGCCGAGGCGTTATTGATAGCCTGTATCGTGGAGATGACTAAGATTGATCTCCGAGCAGCATTATCAATGCATCGCTCTTCTGGTTTGCCATCTAAAGTAGAAATTACGTTTGACGCATGTCTTCTTGCAATGGCTATGTAGAAGAAGGAGGATAAGGAAACCGAATAAGAAAATCGAATCCTATAGCGATTGATGAGGAACGCTTGCTCGCTGGAAATAGAAATTCCGTTATATTCTTTGCCCAGCTTATCACCAAAAAGAATTTTTAGTAACTTCAGTGAACTTGTTTACCGACTTTTTTATTTTTCGACTTGCTTGTTGTTTTTCGCAAAATATGCGAGCTTCATCACCCAGGACATAGATCGATATGCGTCGTTACTCCATTCGTAAGCACCAACACAGCTTATAATACTAACAAAAGGTAGTACGAAAGTCGCTTCTACGAGTTATATCCAGTTTCCTCCTTCTTTGCTTTTTCCTTTCTGGTCGTGTGTTTACTATCGCCTGGGCCGCGTAAATCCTACTAGTAAAATTTATGAACGGTGATATTCGCCAGCCAATCCGACGTTTAACGTTTCACCATCATTGGTTAGGACATTTACCTTCTTCGCGTGGATTTCTATAAAAAACCGCAGCAAACAGCTAGTTCCCTTTTTAAACCTTTTGGAGTGTTCTCGATAGTTGTAAACATATTTGCATCCAGTATCAGAGGTACGGGTAAATACGGGATCATCTTGCAGGTAAATTATCGGGTCTATCGACAACCATAC